>JAPDSC010012696.1:64640-89605 GCA_026290005.1 Latrodectus geometricus | reverse complement strand
TTCTAAGTTGTTTTGTATCAATTGTTAAGGAAACCATACAGCATCATCAAAAACCCGAAAAAAGATTCAGAACTAATATTAAAATAATAGCTATTAAAACATTTTATGATATAAAAGGAAAATAAAACAACCAAAAACTGAACATTAAAAGAACATAGCTTTGTTTTAACTGTTCAAGCTTGAAGTAAATAATGAACTATATTTGTTGACAGATTAATGAGGGAAATAATAATTTTGTTTTCCATTTAATATTAAACTGAACACTTTAATCACATTTTTAATTTTACTTATATATTTATCCTTTGCTTTTTTTTTTTATTATTCATTTGACTTTGATTATTAATTTGTTAATTATGTGTTTCACAATTTGCCAGAAAGTTTGAGTGGCAATTTTTTCAGTTAAAAAGCATTTACAAATTAGTTTTGAATCAGAATTCAACTTTTTTTGCATTTATAGATAAACCATTAGATGTAGAGGAGTTTTCATGCATCAGTTTTGGATTTGCCAATCTGACTTGCAAGTGGAAAATACCTCCAAATCCAGTGTACACAACATACGAGTTGTATGATTATTTCTTCCAACCTACGTAAGTATTTTGATGTATAATATAAACAAATCTTTAATTAACTTAAAGGCATTATTCTTGTTATATAGAATTTCCTTAAAAACTTTAAAAATAATTTCTTAATTTGTTATTACAGAAGCAATAAGCAACAATTACCATATTCTCCTGTACATAATCCGCAGCGGTGTATTATCTGCACAACCTTTTTTTTATTTTCTGAGTAAAAGGAAGAAAGCATCTCATAATCCACAGTGGCATATAATCTGTGGCAATTTATTTTCGGCGAATAGTCTAAAATATGTACTGCTGATAATATGGGTGTCACATAAAATAAAAAAATGCACAGTATGATTAAAAATATAATAAAATGTACAGAAAAAAAGGAGTTTCTAATGAAAAAGATCTGCCTGGATCAACATCATTGCAAAATGCGATAAACTAGAGATGAAAGCACGAGGTCGCTCAAGATCGATGATTTCGACAAGATTCTTATAAAACTTATCGATATTTAGCTTCTAATGACTTTTGAAATGATGTAAGGTATATTTAAAATATATATATTTGCTTCATTAATATTTAAATGAAAGAAATGGATTACTTACAAACTGCCCATTTTATACATTTTTCTTTTATACTGCACATGCTTTGTTTTTCACTTCACATTAACATATTTGTCATCATTTTTTGTTATTTGCTTTTGCTATAGCTTTTAATTTAAATCTGCTGTATGACTTAAAAGTTTTTGCTTCCATATGATGATAAACGAGTTTGAATGTTTTCAAAACGAAACAGCTCACATGAAGACAAATTGCGACATGACTTTAATGACATGAAACTAATATCATTACGAGGAACCGAATTCGTTTTTGAACGTAATTGAACAAAGCCAATTTTAGCTTAAATAACTCAGGTGTGTCTTGGTGCCACCTGTTATTTATTTTTTCAAACATAAACAGTATTTCTCTTAAAACTTAACAAGAAAATTTTCTTCTGGAGAATATATATTTTTTTTTCAACTTATCCGCGGTGGCGTATTATACGCACAACGAAATTTGGAACTTTTTTAACACATAATCCGCAGATTATATACAGGAAAATACGGTAGTGTTGAAAAGTTTACAAATTGTCAGTTAATGTTGTTAATTGCATTTGATGCTTGATGTGTGCTGCACCATCTAATAATTTAATTATTAGAGGCCAGGTTTTGTTCATTTAAAAATCTACGTTTTTTAATTATCATAAGCTAATATCTTTTATTATCATTACAAATAAATATGATATTAATTATTCAAAGTAATTTCAATTTTATTTTTTGTAATCTCAAAACATTTTGGGTTTCAGATCATGACAAAACTTTGCTTCATCAATAGCTTTTGAAATTCGGCAATATAATACACTTAATATCCCATTTGAATGGTCTTGAAATTTATTTTTAAAATATTTTTTTTTTATTTATTTGACAAACTTATAAATATTTAGATTAATAACTATTAGAAATCCTAAATTTGGAAACAAAAATGTTTTATTTTAATTTTTCAAGAATTGAAAAATTAAAAGAAATTAACACCATACAATTATTACTAGTGTTTTAGAAATACTATAGTAGGTGCTACACATGCCCTTCCCATTGAAAACTATTAAAAGATTTATCTTAAAATGACTTTGAAATTAAACAGTTCACCCATTGCATATATTAGTAGACGGAATGCTTGTGAGACTTTCTATGAAAGTTTGGTCTCATGTGATGGATCAATATTATCTTTGGAATGAAATTTTCAGTGGTTTCTCCTTATTATGTAGAATTAAACATTAATTTAGTCTAATAGTTGATAATCTTTTGACAGTTTCATCAATTTTTATATCAAAATATTTTGATATTCAGCATTTAACAATAATCCTTAAGGAAAGCATTTGAACTGTCCGAAAATTTCTTTGAAAGGCAAGTTATTTGTATCAAAGTTATGCATATTGTTTTTGTAAACATGAATTAAAAAATGGGAGAGCATTTTTAAATTATTTTTAATCCTCTCGCTGTGTGTATATACATAAAAATAGATTAAAAAGTTGCATTTTTTTTTAAACATATTTCAAGTTTACACATATTTTTGAGTTAAAATATACAAAAAACTTTTGAAAAGAATTTTTTTATATAGAATTTGATCTTTGAAATTGGTTGCCAGAATATAGAATTGTAGAATAATGATATAAAAGCAATTTTTGATAATTAATCTTAGTTAAATTGTGATTAATTTTATAAAATATAAAAGTAAAACATATACTGATATGTAAAATAAAATTCAGCACTATCCTCAGAGGAATCAGAAAAAATCTCACTATAACTATCTTCAATATACTTGAAATCAGTGTCTGGAGTAAAGATTATATCACTCCTGAAATGCTTCCTGTCAGACATCTTTGAACTTTGCAAAGTGCTCACAAAATGCCATAAAAACATTCTTGCTTATTTCACATAAATGTGGAGAACTAACGCTATCTGTTTGGCCATGTCTAAATAAACAGACATCACAGAAAATTTGAAATAAAACAACAAACGGGGAAACAGCTGGTTTCACAGTTAAATAGATAGCAAAAATATATCAGAAATTGCTGTTTGCACAAATTTAGTCACTTGTTTCCCCAGCACAAAATAAATTTATATATCCAGTCATTTTTACTGTCTGTGTTATTTTCTTTATCACATATTAATCATTCATTTAAAATATTTGCATTATTTTCTTCAAACTCATTTTTTGCTGTGCCTTACTGGTGAATTGCTATCTTACTTTTATTGCTAATGCATTTCTAACTTTATTATTTTACTGATCTCGATTTGGTTTATTCAAATCGAAATATTAATTCATTGTATTTTATCATTATTAATTATTATATGCATACCAATTATTCAAAGGGTTTATTTATCCCATATATTTTTAAAACTTGACTCCAATGAGTCAAGTGACTTGAATTTTATGACAGCCAATAACGATACACTAGTCGACTCTCCAACTTTGGAAAAAGTTCACCTTGCTATCACCAAGCTAAATGTAATAAAGTTGCAGGACCAGATAATATCCCAGCTGAACTCCTTAAATATGGTGGAAACGCTATTGTGAACAACATTTGGCAAATTATTCTATCTATTTGAGAGAAAGAAATATTACCTACTGAATGGAAGTTGAGTATCTTATGTCCGATACATAAAAAGGGTGATGTACTTAATTGCTAAAACTATAGAGGAATAAGTCTGTTATGTCTTGCCTATAAGGTGTTCGCAAATATCCTATTTGATCGTCTCTCCTATTATAGACAGCGTCATTGGGGATTATCATGGCTTCCGCAAAGGAAGATCCACAGTTGACCAAATCTTTACCATGAGACCAACTATGGAGAAATGCAAAGAATTTCGAATAGAGACCCATCATCTGTTTATAGATTTTAAGGCATCATATGATAGTATTAATAGAACTAAAATTAGTTAGAATTAAATGGAGTTAGACAGAGAGATGCTCTGGCATGCCTTCTGTTTAACATAGCTCTAGAAAAAGTGATTAGAGATGCTGGCATAGAAACTTCGGGCACTATATTTAGTAAATCAGTGCAAATTTTAGCATATGCTGATGATGTGAACATTATTGCAAGGTCTAGAATTGCTCTGGGTGAAAAAATTTTGGCACTGGAGAAATCAGCTAAAAAGATTAACTAAGAGTGAATGTGGAGAGAAAAAATATATATATGTATTGTGATAGAATGGAAACCATCTCTAAATTTTTGAAATAGATTCTTTTAAATTTGAATCTGAAGAATTTCACATATCTAGGATCAGAAATAAACTATCATAATGACATAAATCCTGAAATCAGGAAAAGAATTATTGTAGCCAATCGCTGCTTCTTTGGTTTAAGAGCATTCTTGAAATCTTACTTAATAAAAAGAAAGACAAAGATCTTACTGTATAAGGTACTGATCAAGTTGGTTTTGACTTATGCCTCTGAGACATGGACTTTAACAAAAAATGAAGAGAAGACATTAGCGACCTTCGAAAGGAAGGTCCTGCTAACCATCTTTGGCGCTGTTTTCGATAATAACAACTGATGAAAATGATACAGTTTTGAAGTAGAATGAGATGGGCAGAGCTTGTAGTAAGAATGAGCCCAGAACAAATAGCATTAAAAGTTTTTAATGTAACCCCCTCTAATAAAAGACCAAGAGGAAGGCCCAAAAAGAGATGGAAACACTGTGTGAAGGAGGGCTTTGCCATCCTAAAAGTGAAGAATTGGAGATCAATTGCTGGGAGAAAGGCAGATTAGGAAGAGCTTCTGAAAAAGGCCTAGGCCCACAAAGGACTGTCATGCCAATGCTGATGATGATACTTTTAAAAACTGCAGCTTCAGAGAATCAAAGTGTTCTAACGTTTTCAATGATCAAAATATTCTAACATTTCATACACTTGATCATGCAACTCCATTGCCTGATAATTTTGATTAATGCTTTGATATTATAATTTATTTATTTTTGTTAATTATGACAGTGAATTTTTTAACAGAAATATTTTTATTTTATTTGTTATCAAATTTTAAACTTAATTTATATTATGTAATTATTTTAGTATATTTGATAATAAATTAAACTTTCTATTTTTATTTAAGTGTTATTATTGATATACAATTAGTTTCTTATCTATTAGATTCTGTTAATAAAATGAAATAATTTATAGATTCTTAAACCAATAGTTAGCATTTCTTTTCCTGCATTTAACACTTAATAATTATAGTTCTGCCCTTAGATAATTAGGCCAATTTTAAGTATTGGTAAAAAGACATCTTGCCACGGATACTTAAACCCTGTTATAGAAACTAAGATGAGGCTATGGACCCAGGTTTCTTATCTTATGTCCTAAAATTTATCTTAAGCTAATATGTTTGGTAAAAATTCGCCTAATATATTTAAACAATCTTAAAATGTATTAGATTGCTTAAGACTAATGTATAAATTTTCACTGTATTGATGTAAATTTTTCCTTTAATTTCCTATTTGAAAATTTTCAGTTTTATAATAAGTAAAATTTTTTAAAAAATAATATTTAAAACTAATAAAAGTTAGTTTATATTAAGATTTAATTTTTTCAATTGCAATCAAGAATTTACATTCCTTCTTCAAACAGTTTAATCTGCCAAAGAAATTAGTACTTGGTATAGTATTTATATTTTTTCTAATCAATTATAACTTACATAAAAAATGATAAGGAAAAATTATTTTTAATTGTACAGTTTAAAACCATTTAAAGCCTTTCATTTATGAACTGGGTCATATGTCATAAAAAATAATCAAATGTGTGAAATATCGAATTCTTATTCCATTTAAAATTTAATTTATTTTTTAAACATATTGTATGTTTTGATTTGATAAATGAACACCTCTTTTAGATTGAATCGTACATGCCCTGTGAAATTAAATAGTTCAAGCTGCCAATTTCGCCTAGATACTGATCCAGTATATGTGAAAAATAGCCCTAAACTTCATTTTATTCTTGTTGGTTCTAATACATTAGGCATTAATAAGCAGTTCATAGATGTTGATCATTACAAAATTAGTAAGTTAAAACTTTTTGTAACTTATTTATATGTGTTTGTAATATATAAAGTTGTATTTAAAAATTGCAAATAAGAATTTTATATTTCATCAATTCTGTTTTATAAATTTTTTTTTATCTAACTTTGGAATGTTACAGAATGGTTTGAATGTTAATAGTTATATGACTATTTTTTATCAAAGGAATCAATCTTACATCAATTAGTAACTGGGGAACTAAGTTAAATTCTTTAATATTGTAAATAATCATGTGAATGAGTGGGTGGATTCTTTTTAATTGCAGTTCTATATTTTTAAAAAAATCATTTATTTTATTAATATGATAATTGACTTTTTGTCTAGTTACCTGGAAATATTTTTAAAGCTTAAAATAAATGCACATCTGGATATTAAGATTGCAATCGCTTGAAGGAAAGTAAATAAAAATATTTCGTTTTTAACAATGTGACCTGAAGACATAATTAAATTTGTAGAGAATTTGGGGGCTTACAGGGTTTAAAATTAGTAGAAACACCCATTTTAGCTAAACACAAACTTAGGGCTAGGGATAGAGTTAAACTGGTCTTGGAGGACAAATAGTCAAAACATCTCATTCTGCTTTTAGTATATGCCTTACTTCATCAATCATAATAGCCTGTAGGGTTTAGTAAGTCAATCTTTGAGCAACTCACAACCATGAAATTTTCAATTGGTGAAAATGTCAGAAACATTGCAGGCTTGGGTAATAATCAAATTCCATTTATGTCCAGAAAGATTCTGATATGACATAACATATGTTCTTGCATTATCTTGAGAAAATTTAGTATTTTGGAGTCTTCGAAGATGGTATATAATAACTGATCTTAAGATGTAAGAAATTTATTGATTATCATTGAAATTGTCAATAATCAAAACTATAGATGAGTGTCTGTGATGTACTTAATTTCTGTCCATGCCATCAAACTATATGCTGAAACTGATGATAATGAAAGCAAGGATAAGAGTTCTCCTTTGAGTCTCTAGACCATTATCGAATGCTGCATGCAAAATCAGAACTTGTCTGAAAAATAATTTTGTGTCATCTCTATATCCTCTTTTGTTCTTAGCAGCACTAAAGCCGCCACCTGTTTCTATGCTGCTTTGTCTCATGGAGCCATAATAATGCAGCCTGTGCTGTTCCAAACATCCTTTCTTTATGAGTTGATACTGTATATGCTGCAAACAAATCAGTTCCTGTCTAGTGATCTTTGATGTGGTTGTACAATTTTACAAGGCCTATCCCACAATGTCTGTTCTCTCAAATGTTAGTCCTGAATAAGGTTTGAGCTCCTATGCACAGAACAACAAAATCTAAGTGCTGATGTTCAGGTGAAGATTAGCAATTGAATTTTGTTGTTTGAACATGTTGAAATTCAAGCAGTGCAAATGAGTGCCCTGAAATATAATTTACACTCTGGATAGACAATACTCCTACCTTTATCAAACATCAACTTTTATCGGTAAACATTTATTCTTATTTAAAACCTTGATATTCTGACAAATCTGTTAGTGTTTCAAATATTTGTTCATCCACATATGTCATCTAAATGCATTAAAATACTAATCATTTGCATGTCTTTTTCTTTTTGAGTGATTTTGATATTTGTAAAATTAATCCTTCATGATGTTGGAATTTTAATGCTTAGTAGATTTTAAGAAAAATACATATATTTGAAATAAGGAATAATATTTTTTTTTCCCTTTCAGTAAAGCCTAATGTACCAAGGTTCATAATCTGTTCTAACATAACAAAAAATAGCTTATTTATGCGTTGGAATGCCCCAAAAGGTTTAGAGTATGGAGATGCACCCTCTGGTTTATTGTATCAAGTTAAGTACTACTCACCAACAGCAAAGCTACAAGATGCTAAGGTATTCAAATTTATATTTAACTTTGAGTTGAATAAATTGTATTTCTTGTTACTATTTTTAATTTATTTTGTTGAAATGTCTACTTATCATAATTGCCTCTAAGCTTGATAAATGAGATACATTGTTGAATGTTTATCACATTTGCCAGTTCATAAAATCCCTAACATGTAATGGGAATGTAAGAAACTAAAATTATTTTGTAGAGTAACAATATCTTAATTTAAGAAAATAAATATTTTGAAGTAACATTAAAAATTTCATTCTTAAAATCCTGAAGAACTTAAACTTTGATGACTTCGAAAAAACTTATAATTATATTTCCATTTAAAGTTTTTAATAAAATGTAATTTATTTTCAGCGGTATTTTAAAACACTTATCTTAGATAACAAAATAACTTATATAAAATACACTACAAAAGATATTTAAAATGCAAAATGATTAAAATTACTGAAAAAATAAAGGTCAGGCTAGCTTTTTACTTCAATAAATACTTTATTTTTATTCAAGAAAACAGAACTTTGAATTAAATAATAACTAGTTTTTGTCTTTTCAAATGAAAGACCTGAATAAAGGAAACAATACATATTATTAGAACTTATACGAAATAGTTCTGTGCCTAAAACAAACCCATATTCTAAAAAAAGCATTTGCTTATAGTTACTTTTAAGCTTACTTATTTAGACATTAGACTTATGAGACAGTTTTCCAGATATACTTACATTTGCACTTAATCATATTTGATCCTCCATAACCAACACATTGTTGAAATACCTGATCCCTATAATAAAATAATATTCTAGCACATTCTCGAAGTGATATTGCTTGATCTAGAACACCTTTAAAAAAAAATAATTTTTCTTCGCAGATTTTCAATGTATACTAGAAACTAGTTGACAGATGTTCTTGTTTTGTTCCTAAAAGATAAAATTCTTAGTTTTGAATTTTTAATATCGCTGTTAATAAGTTTTATGCTTATTTCATACTCTGCTTATATCTGGTACTCAAAGTTTCACTGTATACCAATATTACTAGAAAAACGTTAAGTTTAAAACTTTCAATATCTTTTTTTACTTAGTTAAAATATCATTCTGCTTAAAATGGATCTCTTTCTGAAACAAAAAATTAACATAAGGGGATACTCCTAGTGGGTTATTATTTTTTACATTAAAATAATCTATTTTGCTGTTGGTTTTATCAGTAGCATTACTGTTTCTGTTAAAGCTTGAAGTTCTTTGGTTCTTTGATAGTCATTCAAGAAAAATGTTTTCAAATTTATTTTAAAGGTATTGTAAACATTTCTTCATAAAGAGTATACTTAATACCTTCATGAAATACCTTGTTTTCTATAAGTTGTACTAAATACAATCCTTTAGGCCATTTACAAGTTTTATTGCTTTGCAACAAAGAACTTAGCATGTTTTTAGCATCCAGGTGAATGAATGTTGAGTTTGGCTGTATCTAAATCCGCATTGCACAAGTTTCATCTGTGTTTTGACTTGTGAACCATTGTCATTCATTTTAAAGTACATTGGAGGCACCAGATAGAGAAAAAATGTTGATTAGATGTGCAACTTCTGTACATTTACTTTTTAGAACATGCAACTGTACAAATTTTGCGAAGCAGTCTTATTAGACAAATATAAATTTGAAATAATTATCAATTGTGATGCAAGTCATTTAAATCGACCTGAACTTCCAGCTCATTTCTTTAAAGACCATTGGCCTAACAACAAATCTTTCCTTTGTGTACTTTTTTAAAATTATTTTAATTTTCTGTTACTATCACTATGGTCTTATTGATAAATGTGCTTCGTGAATCATGGTAAAATATTCTTCAAAGCTTGTATAAAATCTTCCATTACAACTATCTTTACTTATGAAAAAAGATGAGTTTTTCAAACATTGTCTACTTTCATTACACCTTATTTTTAATCTTTGATAATCTTCTGTTTTTTGCCCGCTACTTTTGTTCACTAATCGTATTTTCTTTCAACAGAAAATCATTTCTTAATGCACATAACATATATTAACTTAAAATTAGAAATACTATGGAAATCATGTACATCTGACATCAGCAGACTTCCAATAATCCATGTTTGCTTAGTAACAGCATACATCATGCCAAGCCATATGATTAAGCAAATTAACCCCACAAGATAGGGGTGTTAAACACAAACCAACAAATGTGATAATAAATTTTTCACATTTACCAAATTTAGTGTTGATTAATGAATGATCACATATTAATTATAATCATCAGTTTATTACATCCACCATGACACACATATTTTTCTTTATAACTAGATTTCAAAAATTTTAGAATTAAAGAAATGTTATTGAGGTCCTAAAACAGGATAAAGTTACTTTATGATGGAGTATATATAAATTTTTATAATGTTAATCAAGATTATTTTTGGTATTCTTATCTAGTATCTTAAAAAAATTTTTTTTGTGTAAATTTTTTAAAGATTCTTTTTACATGTAAGAATTATAATTATATATTTTAAAATAAAAGCTGTATTTATAATTATATATTATGTTCTTTGTCTCAGTAAACAATTCTAAATGAAAAGTTCTAAATCATTAATTTAAGTGTGGAGCAATAACTGCTTTTGGTAGATATTTTCTGTGTGGAATAAAAGACAAAAATTATTCAAAACCTATGCCTTTATCAGAATTTGCAATTTATTAATAATTAATTGCTGAATCATCTGCTCATTTATGTGACTTTGCATTATTTACTGAATACAGAAACCTTAAATTTATGAGAGGGAAAACATTTTTCATATTATATATTTATTATATGTGTACTTTCATATCTATCAAATATGTTAAGTACTATTTCATGCATTATTTAATATGTTTAATTATTATCAGCATCATTATTGATTGTTTAACTTTTATTTATAGGAATTAAGCAAAGTCTCAAATAAAGATCTACTTATAACCATAGAAAATTTGGTGCCAAATACACTTTATGAGTTAATGGTTAGAGTGCGTTTAAATATATCTGGTGACGATTTCTATTGGAGTGATATTGTCAAGCACACTGAAAAAACGGAACCAGATGGTATGTTCACTGTAATTTTAGCTTAGGAATTAGAGCACATAGTTAAAAGTTTTTAACCATATTAAATCAATTAAAAAGATTAATTTTCAGTATTTATACTGACTATTTCATTAAAAGGTTATCAATTGTGTTTTACTTTTATAATTTTCATTGAAACCTTCTCCATAACAAATGTCAAAACTTATGTGCACAGCTACCAACTTAGATTTTTTTGGTATGGTTTTGGGTTGAATTGTAAATTCTTACTACTCTGTACTGAATCACACAGATTTATTATATTGTCAAATTTGTCAGAAAAAGTTCTCTTCATTTTTTTAGATGTGAATTGTTTAAAAATTATAAGATATCTGCTTAATACATATAAGGAGTAGGCATTAAGGGAACTGCGATCAACTTTTGTATTGTCAGGACATTTCGGGATGATCTTTAAAGCTCATTTTTTTCTTATTCTCATGTCTAAAAATATTCTAAAAACCTAATCCCAATAGTTATCAAAATAATCCTAGTGTTTGTGTTTGTTAATATGTTAAAACTAATTGTGTGTGAGAGAGTGTGATTGATTTCCAATCAAAATTTAAAACCTAACCTATCTTCTTCCATGTTATTTCAGATCTTGACAAAAATGTATAAAATAAAAATATGTAGAGTTTCCCCCCCCCTTCCTCAAGTTGAATGTTTGTAAAGAACTAAAACTGATTCATAGCAATTTAAAAATTTAATTTGTGCCAAAATTTTCTAAATCATAAAATATAATGTTGCGTTGTGTGTTTACATTTAAAGCATAATTTCTCAGATTTTTTTATTACAAATTTTGAAAGTATTTTTTTAATTAAAAGTATTGAGAATAAAATATCTATGTACTGGTATCTGCCATTGATTTTTATTTGTAATTGCCTAATAATTGATAAAAAAATTAAATTTCTGAGTACTTTTGCTATATATGTAAATGTTTTGATAAATATGTAGTTTGGCTTTTTAAGTACTGAGAGTATTTTCTTTTTAAGCTTACTTTCTTTTGTTTGTATCCCTAAAATTTTAATTACCTTTTGTTAATAGAAATTATTTTTAATTAACTACTTATATTGCCAATTCTTGATAAATTAGTTTTTATTTATTTATTTTTTTTAATGCATTAGATTATAGACTAATATAAATGATCATATTTTTACTTGGCATTAACAGTTGTCTTTAAATTTTTTTAATATCGACAAATATGTATGTTTAAAATATATTGTAAATATTCGTAAATTAAGTAGACAAAAAAGAATATGTATTATAAGAATTACTTAGGCTTTTTTTAAAAAAAAATTATTTAAATGTTAAACTATTATTCACATTCAGTAAATTTATTCGAATTCGGTGGCCGAAAGTTTACAGTTCAGTGTATATCTGAAGTTCAAATTTGTAGACATCATGTATTAGAGAAAAAAGACTATATAAAGTTTTTTCTGTTGACTGATTTATCTTACTAGAATGTATAAAGAATCTGATTGATTAAATAGAAATATTTTTTTCATTCTATGATGATTAGAGTAAAAAATAATAATTTTGTTATTCCACTTTTAGTGTTAATTGGTTATTGGCCTTGCAAATTTATTACTATTTTAGACTTTTGTGTAATTTTAATAAAAGACCCAAGAAATTTGGAGAATTCCTATCTTTCTTGGCTTTCCTATCATGTATGTTTCCAATGTTGCCAATAAGCCTTTTTTAAAAATGCTATATTTTAACTTTGAAATAAATGAAAGAATGTTTATCTATAACTTCACTGCACAGAACTATAGCACACCTGCTAGGCAACATGTTTGAATTGTTACTTCAAACCTTCTAAAGTATCTAATTTAATGCATTTCACTGAAAAATTATTTTTGTGGATAATGAGAATTGTGCATTATGTTTGGAAAGAATTGTCACATGGTTCAAAATGTTATATAAATGTAATTATCTGAAAAGTTTTGAATAATAAATTCATAGATTATTATCGAAAATTGCAGATATTTTATAATTTGTAAGAAATATTAAATTTTCAGCTAATGAATTTTGTCTATTTAAATTTCTACATTAGAACTGGTTATAGGGGGGGGAAATATTACAGTTTTTATTTCATAATTTAATAAATGATAATGGCTTTTTTAATAAAAAAATAAATAAAAAAGCATGTAAAAAAGATATCCAGTTCATGGAAAAAAAAATCCTTTCAAATTTTTCATTATTTATTTAAATTTATTCAGAACTTAAATTTTAATTGAAAAGTTTATTATAACCTACATCTGTAATAACCATTACGTAATTGATCAAAATAAGAAAGTTTGAAATATTTAAACTGCCTTTATTTCAGTGAATATATTAATTAATATATTGTGGAAGAGTCCTTGTGTGTGTGTGCTCTATGTGTATATTTGCTGCAAAGATTGTTAAGACTTTATTAGTGTTTACATTTCCATGGTGTTTTTAGTCCTTTCTATTACATCACTGTATTTTTTTAACTGAACCAATAACTTGGATCTATCTTAAACTTGAGAATTCTAAATCTCTAATGCTTACCACTAAAAATTTAGCTATATATATATATATATATACATATATATACCTAAATCAAAAGGTAAGGGAGATGGAGATGGAATCGGAGAAGCAATCAACCGATTCCAACTCGATCTACCCTTACCTTTCAGGGGTTGTACTCCCGGAAAAAGGAACAAATTATGGCCGATTGGAGGGTTCCTCAAACTCACCACTGGTATATGGATCAGAAGCTGTGAATTGCCCTTGCCCTCGACTGTGATAAAGGTTCTTCAACTGTGCTAACAAGACTTTCCAGTGGGCACATTAAATGCCTCTCGTTTTTTGGGGGGAAGAAAGAAGTACGACTCCTGCACAAAGTGCTGTGTTCACGAGGCTCCGGCAAGGCACATTTTGGATTGTATGGGCTTCTCTAGGGAGGACCTCTATGAAACTCCCCTTCTTGTGCTGGACTTTTCAAGAGTCAACAGAATTCTACATCTTGTCTGACTCCGTCAGACTTTGGAGGATAAGAAAGAAGAAGATATTTTTTATTTTCTTTGAAACAAGGATCATCTTTGCAAGATATAATTATATATGATATCTTAACATGTCATAAAAATTATTGCTTAAATGATAAAATGATACAAAAATATTTATAATATGGCATACAATGCTAGATGCATAATATTTCTCACTCATACTTTAAGTGGTTCTTAAAATACTTATTGAATGAATTTTATGTCCTCTTTTTATTACCAAGTTTAATATTACTAGTTGCATGATTATTCTGCATAAATAAGTATTTCTTAGTAAAATATATTTTTTTTCATGCAAATTTATAATTACTACTTGTATACATACAATTTTTTGAAATATGCCGTTGTTGTTTTAAAAGCAATTTTTTGTTTTACTGTTATTACTTTGCTCAATATTCATTTATATTAAAATATTGATATTATGTTCCACCTTTTCCAGTTCCATATTTAGCTCCTGAAGTGACTAAATCTGGATTTGATACTGAAATTATAGATGGAAATCGATCAATAACTTTATACTGGAAAGTAAGTTTTTTTAAAGTTTCCATTTTGGCAATTCTATAAGTTATTTGAATAAAGTTTTCTAATAAGATTACAAAATGCTAAATCATGGGGTATGAAAAGAAATTTTTACATTTAATTGATTTTAAAGGACTGTTTTGATTTCTGTTCGTTTATTTAGTGAAAATCAGATGTATATATCTGAGAAATGGACTAAAAATAATCAAATTGTGAGAAGAAAATTTGATATTTGAGAACTATTATATTAACTCATTTTGATATTTAAGATCTGTTCTATATACCAATCTTAGTCTCTCAGAATAATTGTATTTATGTATACTGTATCATCACTGTTTACATGCTGCATTTACTTATTTAAATTTTTTTAAAAATAAAATTTACTTGAATATTTTTCCTCTTGTTACATTAATTTCATGATGTTATTGCCAAGTTTAATATTTGTCAAATCATAATATTATTTGAGGACTTTGGTTTTGTTCAAATTTATCAAAATTTAATTGAGAAGTGAAATTTTCTCAGAATGTTCAAATATATTTGATTAAAAAATAGCATCTTTCTATTCTAATTTGCTTAAAAAGTTATTAAGTATTGTTTATATCAAAAATCAACTTTATAAAATAGTCAGCTTTTTTAAAAAAAAAAAATTTTTTTTGTAATTATCACTATAAAATTTCTTTAAAAAAATGCCTCGTTTAATTATGTTTGCAATATTAATTTTAGAAATATATAAATATAAAGTAATATTCAATATATATATTATATCATATTTATGCATTGTGCATAATCATGTCAGAAATTTTGCAGAGTTGTTGAGAAAAAAAATTACAAGCTAGCTATAATATACATTAACAAAATTACAGATTTTATTGTCTTACTAAATTAATATAAAAATTACGAAACTTATATTTATCGAGGTGGCCAGGTATAGCATGACGCTGAATAAAAATGAAAACCTTTCAATGGAACTATTATATTTAGATATTGCTAAGTGAAACAATGTAATATACAATTTTAATACAATTCTTACAGAAAACATTTTATATTAAGAATTTTTTTTTTTTTTTACAAAAAAAAAAGAACATTTATTCTATATCATTTCTATATTAAATTTATACATTTCATTTTCGGCAAAACAGATTTAGTTTTAACTATAAATTTATGTTTTATTTATTTATTATTATTATTAAATGAATTTGTTGTTTATTTTATTACTTTAAATTTAATTATGCACCAGGAAAAAGATTAAGAAATCTTATTCTTAAAATTTTTAAACTGATTCTATTTAAAGTGAATTCTTGTTACTTGAAATTTGCATTGATTTCTTAGCTGTGTAGCTGTTAGAATCATTTCTATCCTCTTTTCCTTTTATCAAATCACAAATTAAAAAAATCGTAATTACATAATTCATTGATAGTTAAATTATTTTATTTAACTATCAGATCTGTTTTATTATGAAATTTGAATATAAATGCAAAATAAGACCACAGAGTGAGAAACAAATCAAATGAAATTCGTAGTGTATCATTATTCCCCAATAAAATTGAAACAGCTTTTTAAACTGCGTTATTAAAACCTGTTTCCCCCCCCCTTCTTGTAGAAAAAGCTAAAATTATGATGACTAGATTTTGATATATGTAAATTATATTTTAAAATTGTATAACTTAATATACATATGTAGCTTTGTTTTATTGTTAAGATTTACTTTCAACTAGTATGCATAGAATTTAATTTTTGTTAATGTATTTCTTTAATCTAATAGCAACAATGTCTTGAAATTATAGTAAAATTATTATGTAAATTATTTAATGATATAATGTTTGTTATTGTATTTTAGGCTGTGCCATCAGATTTTGAAAATGGTGATGATTTCCATTATGTAATTCGCTATCATGAACATCATGTTGCACCTTTTCGTTTTCGAAGACAAGTCTCCAAATCATCTAATAACTGGGTGACTTTAAATAAAACAACAAGTCATACATTTGAATTTATGGACATAGACTCTGCTTACATATTTAATATCATTCCTGTGAATAAAGTGGGAAAGTCATCAAATGAATCTGCTATTGTTGTTGACAAGTTAGAAAAATGTAAGTCATATTTATCGCAATAGAATCTTTTGAGCAATTTGAATGATAGGATTTAAGCATATATATATATATATATATATATATATGTGTGTGTGTGTGTGTGTGTATATATATATATGTGTGTGTAAAATTGTATATCATGTCTGTATATAATGTAGGAGTACATATATGCTGAATTGTTTTATAATTTTATATAAACATGTTGTAAAATTTTCATTTCATATTTAGTTTAAAAAAATTATCTTTGAAACTTATTATACCCTAAAATGATTTTATTCAAGAATATATTGATTCTTTGGATTCAACATTATTAGAATCTGTTTTATATATTTTTTTTTAGCTAGTAATGTAATTACTTTCTAAATGTGCTAGTGTAACAAACAAAATACTGTAAGCAAAAGTGTATTTTTCATATAGTTTTAAGTCTTGAAACAATTATCTTTTTCCAACATCAATATTTATTTCAAGTCCTTACTTGTTTTGTTAGTATTAAATATTTCATATTTGATACTTAATATATAATATTTTTATTTGTAAAAAGTTGCTTAAAATTTTTAATCATAAATTGTAATTTGTATTCTAAAGACAAGAAGTGGAAGCTTTTCCTCGAAAGTATTATGTGGATAATTCATTCATGCTTGAAAATGGATCTGTGTCTTTAATTCAGCTTGTATATTAAGGTGTTTTTTTTTTTTTTTAATATGGGTGCTAATTATGATATAAGCATTTAACCAATGAATATCAGTAGTTCTAAAATTTAATACTCAATTATTTTTGATATTTAAATGTAAATGCTAAAAAAAAAAAAAAATTTCAGTTCACATGAGGTGAACAGAAACATAAAAAATCTTTTTTTTTTTTTTTTGTTTACAAATGACTAATAAATGACTACTAACATTGCAGAAGTATTTTAACCAAATTTAAGGATACAACACCTTTAATTTCTATTTTGGTTTTTAAGTTAGATTAGTGTATAATGGAAATCATACACTAATCTAGTAAGTCTGATGTTCAGTAATAACATATTTGGTAACGAATTAGAAAATGTAATTTGTCTCTTTTAATCATGCTTAACTTCACTTTGTATTATATCTTGAGTTTTATTAAGTAATATTACTTAAGATATAATACATTGTTTATAAATAATTCATCTTGATTATCTGTTCCCCTTCTTCTTTTAACTAGAGCAGAACACGCTATAAATTTTGGACTCGTAGATAAAGGTGGATCCTATTACTAAGCTACCAATAATTTACAGGAGTCTTCAAATAGCTATTACAATTCTGAATCTCTTTATTAAGTCTGAACTATAAAAATCCTTCAATGACTTAAAGTGCATTTTACTGGGACATTACTTATTTTTATAGATACGATGTTTAAAAATATTTTTTATTATTAATAATTTCATTTAATTAGTTAAATTTATCACTTGTTTATTTTTTATAAATTTCTAAAGCTCTTTGATAAATTATTTCTGATTACTTTAATATGTTCTATATATATGCAGTAGATGCTAACTTTTAGTTATTGATCATTGATTTATTTTATTGTCACTTCTCTCAAGTTTGTAAATGGAAATTTTTTGCATTATGAGCCTGAGATAACTGATTTCCAAAAAGAAAAAAAAAAAAAAAAGAAAAAATTAAATTAACATTGCAATAAATCCATTTTATGTACTTAAAATGTATTATTTTTATTGCCTCACATTAAAGTCGTAAAAGTATGTTTTCTTTAAATTTGTTACATTTTTGCTATAAAACAATTAAATGAAGATCTAAAATCTTTTGTTTAAAACTACAGTTTAATTGAAGTAATTGTTACACGTTTCATTTTTATTTTTACTATTATTGAATGTGAATACTTATATTCATTTAAAGATTTTTCTGTAATGTGTTTTTTTAATTTGCTTTGTTCAAAATCAAATTTAATAGTTGTAAAATTGGAATAAATAAAAATTTGAAGTTAATGTACTTCTAAACGTATTTAATATTTCAATCCTTTTTTAAAAAAAATAAATATCTTCTGTTTTCAGTACATCAAGGACCAAAAGACATATCTGTAATATCTTACGGAGATGGCAATTATTCTTTATCTTGGAAGGATCCCAATGAAGTGACCACACACTTCACTGTATTTTGGTGTCAGACTCTCAAATCTCGACCTGCAAAATGTGATGGGCCAATTGAATGGTTGTACACTACAAAAACTGAACAAACTCTTATATTGTCAAACCATCATACAAACTATCAGTTTGCAGTTGCTGCAAATTATAACCACCAAACATCTGGCATGGTGTGGGCACCTTGTATAGCTCTTTATAATGGAGGTACATATCTTTTATTTATTTATTTAATTTTATAAATTTGTGGATGGAGCATATACAAAAAAAAAAAAAAAAAAAAAAAAAAATTGATGATTGTGTTTATCTCTCATGCAACTCGCTTTTTATACTGTGCGCCATTTTAATGTAGATTTCTGTTTTTAAAGTATATTGTTACTTATCAAAAGTACAAATTTCAGCTTACAGTATGCAAATATAGTAATGCGTATGATCAAATAAAAATAATGTCAAATTTGATTTTCTAATTTATGTAAAAACTATTCAAGAGAGATCATTTTATAAGATATCTTTTCAAACATAAATCTGTTTGCCTTTAAACTTTTCCTAAATAATTTCAAATATAAATCTTATAAAACTTAATTATTTAACTTCTGGGAATTTTCCTTGGAGAACATTTAAATAAAATGCATGCTAAAGTCTTCCAAATAAATTATTCTACCTTTTTGGATCAGGTGTAAATTTTTACTTTCACTAACCTTAAAATATAGGTGCCTTTTTTGTCTTTTCTTTTTTGTAAAAATATTTTTCTTCATGTACCGTTAAGTCTATTTCCCTTTCCAAATAAAACACCAGTTATCTAAATAATGAAGCGTTGCTATCTAAACTTTACATATATATATATATATATATATATATATATATATATATATATATATAAATATATATATATATATATTTATTTATATATATATATATATATATATACACACTCACACAAACACCAAAAATGTTAAGTAAAGAATCCTCAAGATCTTGTGCTCAATAATTTGTTTCTTCTGTGTTTATCTTCAAGATAATTTAATATTTTTAAAATCATTGTTTTACAAAAATTATTGGATTTTAAAATTATATTACTAAGAAAGAAAAATACATAATTTCTTTAAATTATTGTTGATACATAAATCTGTTCTCTTTCTCTTTGAAGTTCGATATAAAGTTGATGAAGTCAAACTAATGCCAAAAAACTCAACTAGTCTTCGAGTGCAATGGTCATTAGCTTGCAAGGCTCAGGAGAAAGTTATCCATAAATATCTTATTGCATATTGCCCATATGAAGGAAAATGTGGTGACCCAAATTGGAAGTGTGAATCGGGTAAGTTGTTACAAATAGTTAAAATATCAAAATTTTTATTTTGCTGAAAGAGTGTTTCAATCTAAAACATTGAAATTTCTCTACATAAAAAAAACGTATTGTATTCCAACTTCATATATTCATATTATGTTAAAAACTTATTCATTAGTTATGATAAGTTTGTTTGTAATAACCCGGTTTAAAATTATCTTGTTGCATAAGTTTCATTTTGATTATCTCACTTTTGTGTTTCTTTTAGTTCTTTCCCTATATAATCAGTTTAAAATGAAAGTTCATGCAATGTTTATACAAATGTTGACATAAATGCTTAGTTTTATAAATCATTTATAATGATTGTTGTTTCTAATTCTTATAAAAGGAAAATTAATATTTAATTATGAAAATATTAATTTAAAAAAAAGTTGAATAGTTTTTTAGAAAACAAGTAATGAATGCTTGAGCAATGTTGATAATATAATATTTTTTTTATTTCTTATAGGATACGACATTAAATTGACTGAAATGAGTATTCACTTGATAATAGTGTTTAAGAATAACATAAATTTACTTGATTTAAGAATGGAACCACATTGTATAAATTTATTTAATGTGGTAATTAGCTGCAACTGTCCCAACTTTTTGGGCTATTGATCTAAATGAATGCATTTGAAAGTTGCAGGCTCCCACAAGTTGTTTTTGTATTTTTTTCTAAACTAGTTATACCATTTTTATGTGAATGTGAGATTTACTGATTAGTCTTTAACAATGACAATTATTTACTAATATTATTTAATGTGACTTTCACAGTTATCATATCTTGTATATGTATTTTTTTTTTTTTTTTTTATATTTCATTGATCTTCAGTTACGTAAAAGAATATTTTTATATGATAATTGAAATATTTTCTAAAAATGTTCCTATAATTTCATATTTCTTTTTCTTCTTTAGTCTTTGGATGACTGATATTCTATAGAAATTTTTGAGTCTTTTATACTATTATCATCAAATCAGAATTTATTGGTGCTGATTTACTTAGCTTTGTATGACTGACTGGAGGGAAATAAATGAAAGAAAATAAACAAAATTTTTCCAAATTATAATTTAGATTAGCATATAAGACTGAATTACAAGTGTGCCCTCTGCAGGACATGCATGTGTTTTGCAACATACATGTTTGTAATTTTGTAAGAGTTATGGTAATATTGTAAAACTCTTGATTTTTTTAACGTGTAAATGAAGATTCTCAGCAAGTTCTGAAGCTATTAATTATTTTTAAAAAACAATCTGCTCATCTGTAATAAATCATATTACCTTTTTATTTAATTAGAACGCAATAAACTAAAATGCAGCAAACGACAAAAATGTTTACAGACTTGAACAAAACTTTTGCTCAAAATTTTCTATAAAATTAAATATATACATAAAATATGTTTGTTTTCATAGTATAATTACTGTTGCTAAAAAACTAGCAATGTAAGAAAACCAGGGAAAATATAACTGGTTTTGCAAAATAGTATATTTTTCTTTTCTATTGATAGTAACAACAATGTATTCTATTGTTACATATTTCATCGTTAAGAAAACGAAATCAAAATAATTATATTTTCCTACAATAAATGGGAATTTTGTTGGAGAGAATATTATATCCTTGATTATTGCTAAATTGAGAACTCAAATAATTTCTTTTATTTAAAGCTTCTTTTATTAAAATTGTTACGTATAGATTTAAAAGAATTTACTTTTCTAAAAAAAAAAGGAGATAAAATACATACAATCCATGTTATTTAATCAATTTGGTTACAAAAAAAAAAAAAGCCTCTACAACATTCCTGTGAAAATTGACGTTATTTTAATGGAGATGTTGTATTGTTTGGGGGAGGGAAAACTCTTAGAGTTCCAGTGAAATGGTGAAACCACAAAAATTTTAAAGCATGTGGTCATAAGATATCAATCCATTAAGTAAATTGATTAAACAGTGTGAAAATTTAAATTTATTGTTCAAGTTGCTTACAAAATTATTTTTCTTGACAAGGTTTTAAAGGTTCATTGAAGTTGAAAAGTAATTCATCAAAATCTGAAAAGAATTTAAGGAATTCATTCCCAAAAGAGAGAAAAGAATATGTTTATTCAATTAGTAAACAAGAAAAGTATTTTTATTATCTGATATGAGAAGAGCTTTTTTTCCTTTTAAGTATAATTGCTACTTTTGTTTAAATTATTGCAGACTTTATTCTACAACTTCTAAAATACTATTTATCAAATCTTTCATACTCTTTTCAAAAATCTTTATTAAATTCTTCAAGTCTTCAGTTGTGAAAAGTTGCAAAAGTGTGTCATGCGTTTTGCCTGTTGACATTCCAATCTAAAAGGTTTTGATATGATTATTAAAATTTGTACTCACACACAAATTTAATGTGAAAGAGAAAAATTTCTCTTCAGTTAGAAAATAATTTGTTATTTCTTGAAAATTTCTTTTATATGATGTTCTGTAAAATGCAAAAATGGTTAATTTAAAAGAAGATACTCAATATTTTTTCAAATTTGTAACTTTTTTATGTTTTTTATTAAATAAAGAAAATTAAAATGAGAATGCTTTAAATTTATAAAGCTAGTATTTTGTATTTTAATTTAAGGATTCTCCAATAATACGAGCTAAAGAAATTGATGGTTGTTCAGTATGCGACCTAATTTTTAGAATATTACTGATATTTCTTTGAAATTGCAGCAATGAAGAGTATGAATGAATTTTGCAGTTAGGAACAGTTTTGTTCTACCACATTTATAAAATTTTGAGGGGAAAAAAAAAGCTATTTTAGAAAAAGAAAATGATGCCTGTTGTAATGTGGAATTAACTTATTCTTCTTTAGTTAATATGAAATAAGCCTCTTTTTATTCACTAAAATAAGTTTATCTATTTTAATCATTTTTGTGTTAATAAAGATATTAGTTATTATGTAGTAAGAAATATGTATATTTATGAACTGATGTATGTTATAAACATTATACCACTTCCTATTTGATTAAGATCAATTTTGCTAATGACTTCAAGAGCCAACTGTTTGAGATAATCAGGAACTTGAAGATTTTTGTTTGTGTTTCTAATGTGTCTAGGAGATGGAAGATTTGCTTCTTATAGGACAATTTCATTTGGGAAACTCTGAAATACATAATGATTTATTTTTTGTAGTTATGAAGTATTTTGTACATAATTTGTTTAATATAATTATTGATGTATACAGTACGAAATATAGTACTCTAAATTTGTTACTGAACATTTTAAAGGCTTATGTTGCTATTATCACACATGAGTATTTTTTTAATTATATCATGTTAATTTGTTAAATTAATTTTTAGGATGGTCTAATGTAACTGTGCTTAATTCTACTCAAAAAGAATATATTTTGGGGTCACTTAAACCATTTACTTGTTATTTTTCCTTCATACGAGTTCTCACTAACAGTGGCTGGAGTGGAGATAGTCAATATGCTTATGAATCCACCATGCCCTCAGGTAATCATTTAAATTAAGTTTCTTTTGTTTGTTAAGATGCCAAAACTATGCAAAAATATTTATTCTTTAAGTTTCCATTCTTTTTATTTTTGCTTCTATTAAGAGCTGTGGAAAAAAAAAAAAAATTGTGAATAATTCTCTCTTCTGCAAATTTAATTTTAAAAATAATTATTAAAAGTATTTTTAATTTTTCATAATATATTCTCAGTAGCTGAAAGAATGATGGAACTTTTTTCTTATAATTTACATTTTTTCCCTTCAATAATTCTTGTTTTCAACTTTTTTAATATCATAAAAAGAAGTTGTCTGAAGACAGACACAATTCACATTTTCTTATTTCTAATTTTTTTAAAGCTACTTAATGAAAAAAAAAAGATAATATTCTTATACTTTTAATGCATTTGTGAAATATCCCTGTTGTGAACTCTTTATTTAGCACCAAGTGATTCACCAAGAAATGTAGTAGCTTCCCCTATTCGTGTCACAGCATACTCTGTGGAAATAGAAGTTGAATTTGAACCTCCATTAACTCCAAATGGCATCATCACAAAATACAAAGTTTATTATAATGAATCTTTGGACGATGTTTCATTACTGAAAGAAATAAGGGCAAAAGAAGAAATCCATTACCAAGTAGTGATCAAGAACTCTGTTCACTATAATAAAAACTATTCTGTTCAAGTTGCTGCCTGTGTTAATGAAGCTTGCTCAGAACTCTCATTGCCGGTCTATGTCTTTACTGGAATATCAAGTGAGTAAATATATTTATCTCAATATTTGGCCCATTTCTTTTTAATTTAAAATTAATTTTTCTTATAGAAATTGAATATTTTCCCTTTTGTTTTATAATGTTCTTTTAATTTGTGATTTTTTATTGGTAATAAACTTGTCATTTTAAAAATATTGTATTAGATGTTATATTATATGAGATTAAATTGTTTCATTATCATAATAAGAAGGGATTGCTGTCATAAGTTATGAAATTAATTTTGCTTACTCATTTTGTACTGTCTTTTTCAATTCATATATATTTCTACAACCTCAAATGTAAAGTATGTTAAGATAACTTAATGTTTATTCTATGTTCACTTATTAAGAGAGTGAATGTAGAATGAAATCAATCAAAAAGAAAAATGAAATCAATTTAGTTTAATTATTAAAATAAGCATTTTAGATTATATAAGTTGTGAAGTTATAACAATATCAACATATATATATATATATATATATATATATATATATATATATATATATATATATATATATATATATATAT
>JAPDSC010012696.1:53768-64630 GCA_026290005.1 Latrodectus geometricus | reverse complement strand
TATATATATATATATATATATATATATATATATATATATATATATATGTGTGTGTGTGTGTGTATAAAAGAGAGAGAGGGAGATAAAGACCTAAAATTATTCTAGCTTTTCCTTCACTTTTTCATTTTTTATAATGTGTAAAAATAGTTTTTACATACAGTTTTTTTTCTGACACTTTTTTTCCTAATGGTGTACAATAAAAATATGTGTTGATATTAGAAGGGCCATGATGAAAAATATAACTATAATGTCTGATTTGAAAAAGTTTAGGTGATATATCTTTCTTATGTAATTAATATTTTGTTGAAATTCAATCTATGAGGAACCCCTAGAATTTCAGTTGGTACCTGGAATTTTTTTATGTATTTTAGCCATGTACTTACTGAAATTTCTCATGAAATGAAAGGGAAAAATATAGGTAGCAATTTTTTGTGTTCCCTCTAAATAAAAATAGAAATTTGGAGGAAACAAAAGGTAGATTTTTTTTAACTTAAGAGAATAACATTAAAAAAAATTAGAAAAATGTCCATTCAAATAACAAGTATTTAATGCATAGATCCTCAAATTGTGATAGGAACTTTAACTGAATGCCAGATGCTTATAGTTATCAAATGCATTTAAAATCAATCAAAATGTGACTCTGTTTTAAAAAAATTTCATAATAGAGTAAATAAGCTAAACTATCAAAATTGTACTAAAGACCATTATGATCACTTTACAAATAGTTTTAAATTGTTATCAAATAAGAATTTTTTTCTTTTTGCCTGCAATGACCAAATTTGCATTTGAAACTTGAATAAATGATAGTTAAATGTGTCTTTGATGAAAACTTTGAAATGTTGAATATGTTAGCATTATAAAAAAATTTCTAAAGATTTATACTGCTCACAACTGCTGTGGGTGCTTTTAAAAAATATCAATCATATTTGGATGAATAAAAATGTAAGAAATAACAGTTAATAATAATGGAAGGTATGAATCTGAAGCTTTGCATAATAAAAATTGAGAAAGTCTAACTTATAAAATAACAGATGGTAGAGAACTGAAAAATTAACAATTGAGTATGACAGAGAAGAAAGGATATAATTATAAACAATTGGTTATAGAATTTTTTAGAAGCTAAAATTTAATATGAATCATAAATTAGAAAAACAAAGTTATCTCTTTTAATAAATTTCTCACGAAACCTTTTTTTATTATAAATTCATTGGTGTGGATTTTGATAGTAAAAAAAGAAAGAATTTTTAATGTTTTTAAAGGCATGGATTTGATGTGGTTTTCATGGAATTGAAAGAAATATATCTGAGATTGGAGATTCAAAATTGAATTTTAATGAAAATTTGAAGAACCATATAATCATTACACTAAAATAAACCACTTCAGTTGGCCTTGTTATATTGAATTATAATTATATATTAAAATATTTTCATAGTATGTATATATATATATGTCATTCATTCATATATAGCTATACCAAGAAATGTAAGGAAAATGAGACTAAAATTTTGATGGTAATAGATGCAGTAAAAAAATGGTTGCTTATCACCAAAGTTAAGGTTTGAAATTGTTTAGCTGCTAATCAAGCTTGTTGAAAGTGTCTTGTTGAGAAGTCCTTGACTCATTCTGAGTTGTGCCATGAATGATGATTGTAAATGATGAATTATAAGGCAGGCCGCAAATTCGTAGATGATCGCATGAGACATGTATCGAGAGACAAGCCGAAGATCTCGCGAGATTCACATGAGTCCAAATGATGTCACAAATATCTTACCTATGTCAAAAAATGGGCGGAGCGCGAGATAAATCTGGATATCGAGCTGGTTTGAAATATCTGGCAACTTTCCACAAGACAGCGCTAATTTCAATTTCCGCAGGAAAAATATACCACGTTGATATCGAGAATACACGTTATTACAAGTTTACATTTGAAGAGGAGGAGTTAATTATAAATCTTTATAGAGGTAATAATATTTTTTTTAATATTGCAATCAGAAATGGAACCGGAATGTAAACAATGAGAATGTAAACAAATTCTCATTGGTTTAAAATATCCATGATGTCAGATTACAACGTCACACTAAAACCTCCATAAGACGGTGTCTCAATCGGATGGTCTACCGAGTTTGCGGCCTGCCTTAAAGAGCAAGTGTTAAAGTTTATGTCATTTGAAGTTTTAATCATATATTAAGAAAAATGTTTAATTAAAGCTTTAAATTCATATCAAACAATTACATTAAAATAATTCATTTAAAAATGGCCAAATAAGATTGTTTTATCTAGATTAACTGATCTACAATGTGAGTTTTATTATTAGTATCATACTAGCAGCAGTATGGGAATAAATTTATACTGTTTATACACTTGCTTATAAAATGCTTTAGATTTTCAAATCTCCCTTAACAGATTATTAGGAAATAACTAGAAGCTTGATGAAAAATTTATCTCTGGATAATTAATATTGACTTATTTTTTTTAATTGCAGATTCAAATAAACAAGCTTCTCAGATCTTTATGAATTCAGTTCAATTCTTACCTTCTATAATCTTTGAGAAAGAATTAGGAAATCTACCTGAAGTCAGTAGCTATGCAGTTGCTAAAATGAAATATAAAATGGTTATTGTAATAACTATACAAAAGGGGTGAAATAGACAGAATTAGTTTAACTTGGTGGTATCATCTCCTCAAAATAATTCAAGATATAAAATTTTCAAGATTAGAAATTATAAAATCCAAAATATAAAATTTTAACTATTTTGTTTAAAGCTGTTGTGATTGCATTCTCAGAATTTTAAGTTGAAGGCTCTTTTATAAACATGAATGATATTATTTTCGACGACAGAACAGTATTAAATGTGGAAAGTAATGAGAGAGAGAGAAGTAGCTTATAATGGAGCACTATTTGTGAAGTCAAAATTTTAAAGAACAAATATCAGTTAAGGAAAAATTTTCAAGCTTCTGTGAAGGATAACTAATCTGATTTTTACTACACAAAATAAAAGTGAAATCTTTTTTAATAAAGTAGCTTTTTAACATCACAATCTATTTCTAACTCTATATATAAGGATAAATAAATCCTCAAATTTTTTTGAGTCTAACATTAAAAAACAAAGTTGTGCAAAGTATATGTATTTTAAAAAAATAACAATATTATTTTTTAAAAAAAGTATTAATTTATAATTTAAATTAATCATTGTAAAACTGCTTGAAATGATCAATTAATCAATCAATTTTTGAATGCTTTAAAAACTTTGGAATTAAATTAACTATAACTTTTTATTGAATTGTGAGAGAAACAGAAAACATCTTTTATGTATAGTTTTATTAATAATATATATATTGTTTTTTTATAAATCTTTTAATTTTATAATAAACTAATAGAAAGTAGTTTATAATAAATTAATAGCCAGTTTAAAAGCTATTAAAGCATCTATTATTGCATACACAATGTTTAAGTAATAATGCGAAAAAAAATATGTTGATTGCTTAAATGAAATTATTTTCGCTTTAACTAACATTTCTCTTGATCCCTCTTTCAATGGTAATTTCACTATAAATCTACCAGTTGCATCTTGTTTATTTTTACCTTCAAATAAATGTTCCTCACACCTCACCTTTACATCACTCTTACATTGAACATTTGTAAGCCTCGAAGAAAAATCATCATTTCCCCCCTTTATTGTGATGGGGGCAAGAGTGAATTATAAGCTTTATTACTCCCATTTATTTGGCTACATTTAAATTTTGAACCATATTTATCAGAATGAGAATGAAGACAGTTTGAGCAGGAATTATTATGTTTAGTAAAATCATTTCTACCATTAAACACTCATATTTTGAAACACAGTGCATTTGATAAAGGGACGTAAATTCTTACATAGAACGCATGGTTTTGAATGAAATTTGTTTGTATGCATTACAATAGATATAGGTTTAACATTATTAGTGTTAATTCTATTAATAATTTTATTAATGTATGGAATACAGTTAATGTTGCATTACCCTTTGCTTTTTTATAAATGTTATCAAAGAATCAAATTGAGGTATGTCAGATGTTTTTAAGGAAAATTTTAATTATTTCCTGGTTTCCCTATCTAATTTCTAAAGGATAATGTTTACCAGCAAAGTATCTAATAATTCGTTTTGAATTTTAGATATGCAACCTCCCAAGAAATCAGGTTTTGAATTTCTGTCAAACTGAAAGGGTTGTGTTTCTTGAATCTTTTTTGTACCAAGTGTGCAGATATTAAAAAATAAATTATTAAGGGTTGTAGTTTTTAAAGTACTTAATTACATTGGCTCTTCCAATGTGCAGTAGTTGTGAGTTGTTCTTGAACAGTGCTATACTGTGTGAATATTAAATTTCTAACTCATTTGTTAATGTAAAAGCTACATTAAAACAGTTAATTTTTTAAAAAGAAACTTTTTTTCATTTTTATATGAAATAAGATAAGTTGAACTATATATTCCTGTAAATATTTATGAATGTGAAAATACTTTTATTTTGTTTGTAATTTGATTTTTTATTTAATGCTATAGTATTTTAGTATATTGTATACTCTATATTATTACCAAAAATTCAGCTCTTTGGCTATTAAATTATCCAATCTTATGTTAAGTTGTTCCAATTATTTACATATATTGGTGCTTACTTATGTAAAATAAAATTACTCACATTGTGTTCAATAATGTTGTAACATGAAACTAGAGCTTTCTGTCTTTCATGGAGTGGGCCCCAAAGTATTGGCTGAATTTAGTTCCTAGGAATTCAGCAAACTTTATTATGTCAAAAGTTCGTAAATTATAATGTTAGATTTGAAAAAAAAAATTTAAAGTGTATGTAATTTCATTTTTGTGTCTTTTGTTAAATTTATTGATACAATATTTTATTATATATTTTCTATGCATTTTTGCTTTATCATACATGAATTATCATTGGGTAATAATTTTCTTCTTTAGATCCTAGTATGTTAAATGCTCCTCGAGTAGAAGTATCGGAATTGTCTATAAATATTACATGGGAACCACCTAGTTTTCCTAATGGGCCTATCAACTTTTATGAAGTCCAAGTAAACAATAATGACACTGGAGATATTATGCATTATATTGTAAACAGCTCAACCTTTTTGAGTTTAAAAAGAGAATGTGATGCAAAATTCCTTGATGTTGTGTCTGAATTTAGAGTAAGAGCTGTTAACATAGAAATCGACGTTGCTTTACATGGAGAATTTAGTAGGCCTACAAAAATGGTATTATGTCCTTCAGGTAAACTCAAATTTATAATTTCCTGTTATTAAATAAATTGTTCTTTAATATTCTGAAGTTATTTGAGTGCATAGTCTCTCATTTTATGATAATTTATAGCATATAAGTGTAAAATAGGTTGCTGTTTTCTGATTTGGTTGTTCAAAAAAAAACTTTTTAACTTCTGATTTAAATAAATTATGCATTCATTTTTATTGAGAAATTTTGTGGAAGTGATTCATATATGTATAACATATTCAGCAAAAATAAAAAATTGTGATCTTAAGAATCTAAACTTGTTTCTGGTAATTCAAACAAGACTTAAATTATACTTTTATTAAGGAACTTTCTATCTCTAAAAATTTGAAATAAAGCATTACTTAGATTACAGAGAATTTGTATCAACAGAAGAATTACAGCCATGGAAAGTATCACCTATATCAAATAATTTTCTTTATGCTTTTTTTTTAAAAAAAAAATAGAAAGTCTACTGGATACAGTAAAATGCTATCTACTTGCTTATTGTGACTGGCTGCTCATCATAATATGATATTAGTTCAGAACAGCACTGGCAGTTTGCTGAATGCTCAAAAATTTAACAGAGCTAGCTCTTAATACATAATTAAGTTGATAAGATGGAAGTAAAACAATTTTGTAGCAGATTTAATATTCTCTCATATTTTGAAAATATTTGAAGTTTTCTGTTTTATCATAAATAAATTCAAAATTTAGAAAAATTTTTAGAAGTAGGTTTCACTAATATTTTTTAATTTGTCTAATTACCTGTCATGGAAAATGTATTTTTAAAAGTTGCTTTTTTTATAGGTGATATATTCAGTGTTTATCTATCAATTGGAATTGGTGTTGGAGCAGTTCTCATGATTATAATAGTTTGTTTTGGCTTCTATTGTGGTGTACACAAGTAAGTTATTAAATATTGATACATATTTGAAAAAATTTTGAATGAAATATTAATTTGATGTTTTGTAAGCTATATATATATATATATTGCCTTTTGATAAATTGAACTGCAAAAGAGTGGCCATTAATTTATGTAACCAATGCCCTCATACTAGTTCCATTTGTATTTGAGATTCATTATAATTTTCAAAAAGGGCATTCTTATTTGGTTACAGTACTTTATCACAAAATTAACATACGTCAAAAGAATTAATAATTAAGTGTTTAATATATTTATGATTATGGGAAATAAAAAAAAATTGAAAACCAAGAATGTTTGCATATTTTTGTTTATTCCATGACCCAGTAAAGCAATAGTTTTGTCTATATTACAATTAACAATATTCTTAACCTTAAAAAAATTAGATGTAAGTTTTCTGTATTAAATTTCAATTGAGCTGAGAATCTGTTAAAATGTTTATTTTATTAATTGTGTCTTAAGAAGATGATGTAATACAGCAAAAATGTTAATTTATCCTCATTGCTTATATAATACTCTACAATTTAGAATGCAAAATATGGAAATGTACTTTAAAAGGGGGGGGGGGAACTGACAGATTCACTTGAAAAATAATAGTGGTGGTAAATTATAAATATTATTAGATTTATCTTTCCTTTTAAAACTTCTTAGTTCTATGCATCATGACTTTAAATAATATAAGCACAATGGTACTAAAAAAGAAGGGGAAAAAAAGTAGTGTTTTTTTTTTTTTTTATTATTATTATTATTATATTCTCCTATATATATATGTATATATTTTAAAAATTGTTAAAATTTGCTTCGAATTTTTATATTAGAAATATTTACTTTTTCTATATTAGATGTTATAGAAATATTTTTATTTACTTAAAAACTTTTAGAAACTTTTGTTATTAATAATTATTTACAAGAAATTTATTTTTTCTAGAATTGAAACTGTTAGATATTCAATATTTTTTGAATGATGTATTTTAAATCACTACAATGTGCATATATTCATTGAATTCTCTATCTTGTAGATAACTTGCAACATAAATTTAACATTGTTGTAAATCCAATTTTAATAAATTTTTTAATTTTAACTATTCAAAGTGGTTTTGAAAATAAGTTTTAAATTTGACTTGAAACATGCATTATTAAAGCAAGAAAATATTTAGATATCATTTGTTTTCTCAATTTTTATTAGTTATTTACACGCAAATTTTTACATACTTTCCTTGTTTAGATGTCGAAAAGAATATCTCTTACATAAGAATGTAAAGATCAAACTTCCTTTTGAACTTGAAACTCCTTTTGATGTAAGTATAATATTTTATCTTATTTGCCAATCGAACTACTGTGTATAAAATTTATCTTAATAGTTGTTTCACATACTATCTATTACTTTTTATCTTTCTGTTTGCCAATACAGTAATTGTAGAAATATGGAATAAAATCCCCTTTTCCTTTCTCCTTTTTTTATAAAACAAAACCCGTGACATAAATTTTTTTTTCGTTGTGTTACAACTTATTATTGCTATTATAGAATCTTTGAAAACAAAATGGTTCTGAGTGGAAAAATTCCTTCAATTAATATCTGTATCAAAATTAAATTCTTTGAATATGCATAAATTCACTATGTTTTTTCAGCTTCCTTAAAAGTCTAATTTATGTATATTTTAACCCCCCCCTAAGTATATAATATTTCAAAAGAATATTCAAATGAATTATATACCTTTAATTAAATGTAAATATTTAACTATATTGTACCACACACATTAGATTTTTAATAAGGCTGTCTTGACCAAAATGTTAGTCATTGATACTAGTAATAATTTTTATCGTTATTATCTGAATAACACTGAATATACCCCAGTTATTTATTTCCCTTATTTTTTAGAAGGTAAAGAATCAAAATCATTAGTTGTGAAATATAAAAAGATATCTGTTTTTAAATAATATGTTAATATTAATGAAGTAAAGCAATTTATTTTACAAATTTATACCAATTAGTAGTAAGTACAACTTGTAATCTATTCTTGGAAAATATTTAAGCACACTGCATGCAGTCTTTTAAAAAATATATGGATCAAAAATCTTTTTTATCGAAGAGGGAGGACATAGCTTTTAATTTAATAAGGTTAAATATCTGTCTCTAAAGTATCTGGCAATGTCTTCTCAAATTATTAGTTGTATAAACCTGTAAAATATTTAACCATATTTATATTCCAATTGAAAAGTACAGTTTCTAATGTATACCCTAAATACCACAAACATGCTGTGTAAGGTTAGAAAAAGAATGACTTCTTCATTTTCTCTTGAGCTTGTCAAATATGTGGCACCTCTGCATTGTTGCATTTTGTACCATGCTCCAAGCCCAATTTTTTCCTAATTCCATTGTCTTAGGTCACCTACTTTGTTTATAAAGTCTGATAGGCCCTCAATGGAGTTTAGGTGTAACTCTTTAGGATATGGATTACCTAGAGTAGTGAATCTTGTAAGGGCAAAAGCATCACGCTCATATATGATATGATGAGCTGATTCTACCCCTGCGTGGCATTTTCTACAAATTGGTTCCTGTTTAAAAAGCCCCATTGTATGAAGGTGTTTCCTGAAATGATAATGCCCATTAATGAAGCCTACAATTGCTTGAATCTTCAATCTTGGGAGTCTAAGAATTTCAGATGCAATTATTCAGATGAGTTGAAAATCATGCTTTTTGCATGTTTCTGTCCAGTAGAGTAACGCTAAACTTTGTTCATCTCCTGTTTTTCCCATTTTTGAATGGCCTTCCTTGTAGTTTTCATGTTGATCCCACAAAAGGGTTCCATTCCTATTGGATTGAAAGAGGATCCCTGTTTTGCAAGTTCATCAACTCTTTCATTACCTTCCATTCCTATATGCCCTGGCACCCAAATACGAATAATTTTATTCCCATTTGCCTGTTCCTTAAGGAGATTTTTACATTCCATTACAATTTTTGATTTGACTTGGAATGAATAAAGAGCCATCAATGCAGCTTGACTGTCGGTGAAAATAAAAATAGGCTTACCTTGGTAGCCCTTCTTTAAATTTATCTGCAGACAGTTGGTAATAGCTAGAACCTCCGCCTGAAAGACAGTAGCATGTTCCCCAAGCCCTTTATAAAGACTAAAAGAATGACTTAAGTGAGGTTAACATTTTTTAAATAGATATGTTAGAGAAATTTGTAAAAGACTGGATAAATGTATGGGTTTGGTGTAATTTTCAATTTTCATGCAATATCTGGTTGCCAAATCGTACCTGAAATTCAACTTTGCTGATCTTTGCAAACACACTGTTTTAAATTTCAAATATCAAAATTTTGAATATTTTATTATAATTACTTACTACAGAAATATTAAAATACTAATATCACGAAATAAATATATATATATATGTGTGTGTGTATATGTATGTATGTATGTATATGTATATATAACTAAGTAACATGCAAATAACTACGGGTAACAACTGGGCACTAAAGCTGGTCATCTTATAATGGAAATAAAATGCATTTTATGAATTTTAGTCAATAGAGTTGTGGCACCCACCTGGAAAAAAAAAAATTCAAATATTGCAATCTAACCCTGATTTCAAACCCAAGCAATAAAAATAAATCTATAGTGTAAATATACATTCTTACAAAAAACCAGAGTTTCTAATCAGTCAACATTATTCTGAATAAATATAAAAACAAACATATGAATTTTTTGTATACAATAATTAATATATAACATAAAACAGAAACATTAATCAAAAACCTAAAATGACTTATCCTAATCATTACTTCTTGCAGAATCATCAGTACAGATCAAACAACAGATTTTATAGCTCCCAAAATTTCATTCATGCTATTCTCGGAATGATTACTTGGCCATATATACTCCTCGAAGAAAATAATTCAAAATAATAAAAACAGTATAAAATTTTATTATTTGAATTTTCGAAATAAATTTTTACTTAAAAGACTTAAATAATAATTCACTGCAAACTGATCTTCCGAAATTTAACTTTAAAAAAAATTTTCAAAACATAAACATTAAATTATCCACTTTGAAACCTTATACTGTAATCTTATGAAAACACATTACTAATCAAATGTTTCAAAGGTTTATAGCATATAAAATTAATTTCACGCATGTATACAATCACATTACATTATGAAATGAAAATTATGTCATTCAAAAACGATATTCTGGCACAATAAGCTATTTTGGTGCAATTTATTGCACATACTGGCACCTAGTCTTAAGCCAAGAAATTAAGAATCCTGAAAGTAAAGTGATACTGTAATTGATGAAGCCAATGCTCAGCAATGCACAATTAAATCTCTGATATGTGGAGCTTTCCAGGTACTTTCAAGAATCATTTAATGGGTGATTTATTATTGCATACCATTTTCCAATTATCTAATAAATATTTACTATGAAATTTCGCTTAATGACTAAGTTAATACAATTGTTTCTATTAAAAGTACAATAAATTTTAGGTACTCAAAATCTCTGATCAGAAGATGCTCAATGAAAATTATTTTCATTCTGTAAATTAATTATTAGTAATGATGCTAATAAAAATTACAGAAGCATGTTTGTAAAGGACAGGCTGATCTACTATATATATATATATAAATATAAAATTTTATTGTACTTTTAAGAGAAAAAGATGTTCGTGTCCCAATGGA
>JAPDSC010012696.1:0-53368 GCA_026290005.1 Latrodectus geometricus | reverse complement strand
AGGAATTGCTGCTAATTACTCTTGGTTCAACTGATTGCTATTTTCTCATGTTGGACAATTAACAATAATCACAATATATATATATATATATATTGTGATTATTGTTAATTGTCCAACATGAGAAAATAGCAATCAGTTGAACCAAGAGTAATTAGCAGCAATTCCTATTGATTGAATTTTGTTTTATATGAATGTCACAGTATCTAGAGAACATTTTCTCAGAAAAGTAAGATTAAAGGCATTTTCTCTAATAAGTATAAATCCTTTCACTGTTGTAACTTTAGATTCAAATATACCATATTAGTCACAGGTGTCATGTACTATAATATTCTTATCAAATGATCATGTGACTTCAAATATTTTGAATGAATTTAGAAATTTGATCAGCTAATCTTCCAGATTTGTTAAATTTATGTTTGGCTGTTACAGTATAATTATTACTATATTCTTCTACAACTAGTAAAATACATAATACATGCATACCAACATTACACATCTGTATATGTGAGCTATAAGGAAAAAATGATTTATATTATCTAATAGTATTTGTTTTTTAAAAAATTTACAATCAAGACAAAGCTTTAGACGAGGGGCTTATGTGATCTAATGAAATACCATTTAACTTATTACTTATGTGACCATTTAAATCTGTGCTGCATCAATTTCTGGAGATCTATTTTCTTGAAAATATTTCTTGATAAAAATTGTTGTTTAAAATCATTGAAAAAGAATATTGCTATAGACTAGTATTAGTTAATAATTCTTTGATAATCAATAAATTAGAGATGCTTAATAATTTAAAAATGTGAATATATTATTATTTAAACATTTAGGTCTGCTTTGGATTCCTTAAATGAATGCAGAAAATATTTTAGCAGTACTTTCTATTGTATGGTTACTTTTTTAGTTACTATTAATTATCAATTACTTAGTTAACTTCCTACCATTTTGAAATTGAAATTTGCAAAAACCAAAGAAATTAGGGCTATTTTAATGATAAAGTAATAATTTCAGGAAAAAGGATAAAAGCAAAGAATTTTGAAGTAACCTTACAATTAATTTTTAAAATCAATAATATATTTTCATTCACTGATTTTAAATTTAATGCATCCTCATTAATTGTTAGTATATATTATTAGACTTCTGAGGGATGAACTTTATAAATTTTGAAAAATATTAGTATTCAACTAAAGATTTGTAATGTGACATCTGATAGAAAATATTTAAAAATAACTAATACCTTAAAAGTTATTTATTTAAAATGTATAATGTGTTGGATTTTGATTTTCTAAAAATCGAAATAGATTTTCAAAAAAATAAAGAGATTTATTCTTAAATAAAGGAAAGTCCCATTAAATTTTATGTGTCTCTGTTCTCATTATTGGATATTTTGTCAAGAAACTTTTATATTAATAATTGCTAAAATCAGCTAATGAAATTTGATTGAATTGATTATAAGAAATAGTTAAATTTAGTTTCATTAATCAATTATTTGTTTGTATTTGCTTAGAATCCTCTTACCTCTTTTGATAAACTCAAGAATGGGCTTCAAATTTCCACTCCAGAGTCATCCATACCATCAGACCGTGCTTATGAGCGGCTGTGTTCTTTTGCTCAAGAAGGGAATCAGATCAATGTGGCCGGGGTAAGGATTCATTTTTAGAATTGTACAAGTTAATCTTAGAAGTTGCACCTTACAAAGCATTTTTTTTTGCATATTGAAAAAGGGAATGAAATATTTGTGGGTTTGTTCAAGGTTTTATTATTTTTACATATTTTTCAGTGGATCAGCTGTGGGTTTCGTAAATTTCATTATTAATTGCATATTTCTAATTGAAATTTCAGTTTGTTTTATATTGCAATTTATTAAGTAATGCTGGATTTGCTATTTCTTCCCAAATATAATGATATTAAATATTATCTATTAGTACATCTTTTTGTCCATATAAAAGAACCATAAACTTTTTATTCATATTGTACTTTTAATAAGTTTCCTTAGCAGCATTTTATGTATAACCACTCACATTCTAAAACATAAATACAAGTTTTAAAAGATGCATGTTTCATAAATTCACTGTATTATATTATTAACCTATTTTATGTATAATTTGCCCTAGTTTCATATATTTGCTTCTTTGTGAACGAAAAATCTGATTTATTTACGTTAATATCTGTTCAAATAAATTAACATTTTTACAATCTTAAAATGTTGGATCACATTATAATTTTAGAATTTTTACCCTGTTCCAAATTCATAGATAATATTTAGTTTGCTACAGGTCCCCTAAAGACTGCATTTTATGTCTCTATTTCTAATTTGTGTTGATTGTGGACTTGATTCCTAGTTGTGGTTCACTCATTGCGAAAACTGCACCATTAAAATTTTGCAATTTTTACTGTATGAGTTGATCCTTGTTAATGTTTTCCAGTTTTCTTTTCTCTCATGTATGTGAATTCCTGAAATATTTGATTTTATTTAAAAATAACAACATGTTCTTGAAAAATTTATTTTGCAAACATATTTTACACAAGATTTTGTATATCTGTCAAAGTTTGCAATAAAACCCTTACTCCAATGTATTTTTGTTTCTCTGATATTTTAACTTTAATCAATAAGCAACTATTTACTGGATATGTAGGCTAATACTCCCAAAGTATACAATTCTCTTTTGCAGTTCACTTCTATTCTCTCTCTTTATGTCTTTTGTAAGCAATGACTAAGGAATGTCTCTGAGGGGACTTGTTCACTGAGCTGTATTGTTCAGAGGACATTGAAAGCTCTCTTCCTATTATAAGTCATGATTTTATTTTTATCAGTCATAAAGAATAACAATTAAATTGTTTGCATGTGTCTGTTTCTTACAAACCATTCTTAAAATAACATGTAATTTTTTTAGAAATATGTCCTATTCAGTTAAAAATTACTTAGTTTGAAGGCATAGAAGTTATGTAAACCAACAATTCTTTTTGCATTAGACTGTAAAAAGAAAAAAAAGTAGTAAGTAAGTGCTTGAAAAACTGGATTTTGTCCCAGTGTTTGCTTCAAATATTAAGTTTTCAATAAAGCAATTGCAAGTTGCTAATTTTTCTGCACAAATAAAATAATTTCATTGTTTTATTTTAGTAACATAATAATTATATTTTGCTTTTGCTACTTCTTTGATTTTGTGTGCTATTATATTTAAAGAGGAAGTTTTAAAAAAAATAAGAATTAAAGTTGTTAAGTGATTAGGGTGCATTTTTATGTTCCTCTTAATTTTAATCAACATTGCATACCATATTTTTATGTCAGTCTTCGTGGTCTTCTAAATCGTCATAATTTTATTATTTACCTACTGATTTGTTTTGCTGTAAATGTAAAGGGTTTGAAAATGTTCTTAAGAGTTGAAGAATAAATTTGAAAAAGATTAGTACCAAATTCATTATTTTTTATAATTATATCACAATCTATAAATATTATTTTCTTCCATATTGTTCTATGGTTATCAAGTATTTGTGCTATTTAAAAAATTGCAGTTAATTTTTATGCTGTAGTACAAAAAAAAAATTTGTTGTATGTTCAGTATTTCTGATAAAATAATTGTACTATGTTTGTAATTTTGTGTGAAAAGCTTAGAGTGCATCTGAGCACCAAAGACATAGATTGTGTGTCTAGAAATTAAAGTTTTTGTGGCAAAAGAAATTTATGATTACTGGCATTGTTTGTCAGAAATTTGCACGGTTTCTGATGTGGACTGTAACATCAAAGTTATTAATTATCCTTTATAAGCTGTTAAACTAGACATAATGCATGACCTGCAAACAAACAAAGGGAGTTGAGAGAAATCACCTAGCAACATGGTACTGCTTCATACTCATGCCAAGAGAGTAAATTTAAAAGTTAATGTCACAATATTAAAAGAAAAACGTGGCAGTGATCTTAGAACTGTCTTAATGCTAGAGAGAATTTGCTTGTTACACATCATCAGTACTTAGCATGTGCAGACAATGCAAATCATGTTGGGTTACTCATCCATATTAAAGATTGTAACATTGTTCTCTTATACTTATCACATGGTCATTTTTGTCACTTATCCAATTGTATTTTAATAATTTTCTGTTTATTATGTATTTATTTTGACTGTTTGATGCCATCATATGTAATGGGTAGAACCTCATAATTTAGAAGCAAGGATCAGACTAAAGACACATACTTAGTCACCAACACTCAGAGGTAATATTTCGTTTGGAGAACATTATGACCATGACTATTTTATGTATTATTAGCTAATACAACAGACCTCAATCTGGATCAGTAAAAAAATTTGTTATCTTCTAGTTGTTAGAATGATTCCTTTCTCATTTAGTTCATATTGATCCTCATTTTCTGGGAGGATTATTTCTTTTTTATACCTATATTATAAGCATTATTCATATTTTTCTTTTATTATTATTGTGAAAAAGCACTCATACAAATCAAGTTACCAATACCGGTTTGATCAATTCTAAAATTATGTTGCTGATGCCAGTAAATAATATTTACACTTTAAAATGTAAAAAGTAGCTTTAATTAAAATTCACTTAACAATTTAAATGAAACATATTTAAAAGTTACTACCTCAGGCTTTATTTACACACTCAAGATAGAAAATAACTTATAATAACATTAAAACAACAATTCTTACACCTAAAATTTAACAGCAATTTCGCTTTACCAGATCTTAATTATCAAAATCTTATTTAAACATACAAGAGGTGTTGTAATACTCCTCTGTTGTTAAATTTAGTAATAAATTAATATTTTTGATAAATGAAATAAATAGAAAACTGTATTGTATTTTACATTCGCAAGAATTGCATTAAGGACCTTGCTAAATTGATAACAATTTCAAATACTGCGACATATCCTAACATTAGAGTAAATTATCTTTCACATTGTATAATTTTTATACTTATTTTGATAGTTTTTTTCTTTAACATTTCTGTTCATTTCAGTGGGATGCTACAGATGTTACATCCCAGCGAAACAACAGTGGTGAAAGTAATAAATCTGGTTTATCCTCAGCAGACACAACCCGAACATTAGTTTCAATGGATTCTAGTGCTGAACAAGCAGAATCTGAATCATCAGATAATTCTCATGAAGAAGAAACCAATATTTCAGTAGGTCAGATTCCAGTTAATGGAATGATATTTTCAAGGTGTTTTATGAGGCCTACGGTATCCAACACACCGTTAGCAAGAAATGAAAATTCAAATGCCATACCTTCATATTGCAAATTTAGTGGCTTAGTACCTGATACGAGTTTATCTATAAAATCTGATAATAACTCTTCATTGACAGATTTAAACAGCCAAAATCAATCTAGATTTTCTCCTGATAGGTTTTTAGAAAATCTATTCAAGATCAATAGTGAGCCATCATTGTATGCTTCTGGATCAGAAATATACAGTGATCAGTCAAGATCACCTTCTGTACAAGCTTATTCAAAAGTTGGCTTGGCCAGAAGTACTTTAAATGTCAGTGAAAGAAACATTGGTTACTCTAGATTTGCACTTAAAAATAATTCACAAATATTCAGTGTTTTTGTCCCTCACAGTTCTCAACTGCCATTTTTCACAAGTACCAACAAGAATGCTCCTTATGTTGTAAATAAAAAGGACTTAATTGCTGGAGTACAAAAATCTGATAAAGAATCAAGAGATGCCTATTCCAAATTTGGAATGGGGACTCCAGTTAGTAACTCTGATCACAATAATTATGTTTCTGTTAATGATTTTTATGAACAATCATCTCAAAATATTTACCATAATTCTGAAACGAAATTATTGGCTGTTGAAGATCCAGAGGGTAATTTCTCTGAAATGGATCCTGATCAGGAAGATATCCAATTACAGGATTTATCTGATAATGATGATCCTCGCTCTTTAGAAGAGGTAATAGCTGAGGATGAAAGATTCTCAACTGTTTTGAAAGTTGATGGAATGCCTGAAAACTTTGCCTTGCATAGTGGTAAACAATTTCACATTACAAATAATTCAATGGATGATTCTAAGAATACTTGTCCTATCACTTTTACATATCTTCCAAATGTTGAACATGATAATGCTGACTGTTTGGAAGGATATGATAGTAATGAAGATGATTTAAGTGATCAGTCTGAAAATCTTAAAGTCAATTCTACACTAAATAATTATGTTCCGATTGATCAATTGACAAAACACAGTATGATCTCTGAAAACGCTTCTACAGTGAATTCTGTCCAAAATTGCCAGACTTGATAGGAACATTTTTTCTTTTAACTTGGTAAATATATTAAAACTTTTCAAAGCTATATTAGATATATTTTTGTATATACCCATATATCTCATCCACAAAATCAAAATAAGTTAAGATTTTTGTCAATCAAGAAAAAAAAATTTTTTTTTTTTTATTTAATTTCCGCATGAACTGATAATTTTATATTAAAGGAAACAGTTTAAAAGCGTGCAATTACATTTTATTTCTATAAATATGTAAATTAATTGTTTTATAAAAATCCTAGGCTGCAAACAAAATGCTAAATTTTTATTAACAATTCGTTTGAATCTCATCTTTTGTTTTTAATTGAGAATATTATTTGATGCATGCATTGAATATAGCGACACCTTATTTTGGTATGGATTTGTATGTTTAATAAAATAAATGCATTAATAAAAAGATATGATAGAATCAAATTTTAAATAATGTACTCTTAGATTTTTTAAAATTTATTCTAAGTTAAAAATGTAATTCAATTTTTATAGATTTACTTTTATTTAATATTGAATATGTGAGAGTATCAGAATATATGTAAAAAAAATAAGTTGCATTTTATTACTGCAATGTTTATTAAAGAAGGTTCATTTTACAATTAGTTTAAATTATAATAAGAATGCTATGGATTAATGTTTTTGCTAAGTGTCTAAAAATGTGTAATTTATTACATTAAATAACATATCTCTTAAGTAAAAACGTCATCGCTATATGCCAGGGTAATGTTAGTATTTTCTCAAAAGCCTAACATTTTTATAAGATGTAAATTGAGCTTATTGTGATGTTTCTGCAAAAGTATTTTCACTGATTATTTACTCCCCTAAATCACAAACCGTTATTAAATTGTTTCCAATAAGTTATAAAAACAACATTGTATTTTCCTATCTTTCAAATTAAATGACTTAATGCTCTGTCAGAAAAGAAACTGAAAATCAATGCTTTATTTTAATTAAGCAATATTTAGGAAAGTAATGCTTATTATTGCACATAGTATTGTAAATGAAGCCGAATTTGCTGAAATTTTCATTCTTAGATTCAATGATTTAATTTTTATTGTATTAAACTTGAAAATTTATTATTTTGTAACAAATTATTTAACTGAGATTTATCTGGTAAATATAACGATTAGAATGTATTGAAAGCTATTGTTTGATTTTATTTGATAATCTTGTAGAACAAAATTTTATTAATCTAGATCTGCTATGCTCGAACTTTTCTTTCATTTATATGTTATTTGCACATTAGTGTGTTAGAATCTCAAAAGCAAAATTAAAATATGTTAAAGAAGTGACATAGATCTCATAATATCCAACATATGTATTCAAAATTTTTTTTAACTGTTATGTTAAAATAAAAAATGGAATGTCAGTGAATAATGAAAAAATGTTTTACTGTAAATATTTTTGTGAATCCTTACAAATTAAAAATATTGACATTTTCAGATCAAATTGCTGCTTATGCTGAATCGCTGTTAATACTTTTTTTTTTACTTTGAAATTTTATTATTATAACTGATATAAATAATATTTAGACTTTTTCTTTGTTAAATATCTCCCCCCCCCCCCTGTTTTTTTTACTGATGATTTAAAGTGAATTTTTCTCAAATATTTTAATAATCACCCAAGAATGAATATAGTATTGCAAAGATATATTTATTGAAAACAATTATACCAATTAATTAATTTTAACTTTTATTAAGAAAAACATTAAAAATACGATTTTTAACCGTGCATAGTATTTTGAATTTAAGTGAATAGTAACTGTAAGTTAACACATTTTATGGTTTAAAATTTCTAAATATTTCTTTCTCTGGCTATGTTCCAAGAGCAAAATATAATATATTTATACTTTGTTCTTGGAACATAGCCAGAGAAATATACATATATATATTTATTACATTTCATAATATTAATTTTTCGAAGTAAAAGAATTTCTTTTATCAAATAGAATAGATTCCAATTTATATACATATATAAAGACTGGATGGAATCTATAATTTTTCTCTATTTATTATAATAATTTCCTACTACTTTTTAAATTTCATCTCAGATTGGTACATTATGTCCACCACTAATACTGGATTTGTTCACTGCTCTAGGTCTTTTTTGATATTTTCAGATTTAAATTTTTGTTGCATTCAAAATATTGAATGAATTAACTTGATGTAACATCCATTATAATCACTTTGTCCAATTTCTTACTATCTTTTGTTTAAAGAGAGAAAAATCTCTTTAAAAAATAACTCAGTGATTTTAAATATTATATAAATGATTCTGTGTGGTTTGTTTTGATTGAAATTGTTAATTTTCTATCTATTGCTACATTGAGAAATGATGTTATAGAATTTAATTGCAATTTAACTGAGTTTTTAATTAATATTACTTTATATAAAAGGAAAAATTTACTTTTCTATACACTATAATCTTGTTTTTATTTTTTATGATCAGATTTAGTTGAACAATTATTTAAGTACAAATATTTTTTAAGATAAGAATGACCAGATTTCTCTTTTCAACTTTTTAGGAAAAGGTGATTTAAATTAATTGACCATTTCCTTGGATAATAATGAAAGAGGGGAAAAAGAGGTTATCTTTTACTGTGTACATATATAAGGTTGAGAAATATTCAAGAGATGTAACTAAAATATAAAATTTTACACACAGACTACTGCTCATTGTCGTTTGTATTTAAAAATCATATGGTTTCTTCAGTATCATGTGCAAATAATGTGTTTCATACTGTCATTTTATATTTTTCATTCTGATCAAAGATCACGCATGATTCATTCGTGTTTATGTAATACTAAAAATTGTTCATAGTTTTGTTACCTCTAAATCAGAATAATTTTTTTTTAAACTTTTAGATAACCTAGAAATTTACTTTAAGGAATTAATCTGCAACTCTTGTCTTGTAAAAACGTCAATAATTCATTCACACATTATACTATGAGATGCTAGTCTGTGTCATTCTTATGATCTGTAAATGAAATATTCGAATTTTGAAATAGACCTTAATAGTTTTCCTGCCATTCAATGTTTATTTAAATGCAGATAGATTATTAAGAATCTATTTGTTAGAAGTAAAATGCTTCTATGAGGACTTTTATACTTATGAATTTTTATTATTATTGCTCAGTCGTTGTTACAGTTATTTATATTATTGAAGTCTATTTGTTACATTGTGCAATTATAATCTCCAACATATATATTTATGTAATGTAAGATAATATCTATTAAAGTCTCATTTTTGCTTCCAGGTTTATATTTCTGTTCGTAATGTGTCGATGAATGAATAATTAATTTAAGTCCCATCTGTATTTGTGTATTTTTTGACTTGGATATAATTTTATATTTTTTATTATAGAATTGTCTTTTACAAAGGTCTATTTAATTTGAATATTTCTTAGTATGTTAGTTTTTGTTTTATTATTTAAAAAAAAGGAAGTGCCATTTTAAAAATTGCATGTCAATGAAAGCACGCTGCTAAGTGAAGTTTTGTTTTTGTATTGATATTGTCTTTGTCATTTGTTAAATGTGTTAAGAAGTTTCTTTTTGTCAAATGCCAAAATAAAATGTCATAATTTATCTTAGATGTCTATTTTTATTGTGAAAAATTCTCTATTATTATTTTTTCATTAATGAATACTTCAAAATCATTATGAATTTCTTTAACTTCATATTAAAACAAATTCATGATTAAAGAGTTAGTGTTTTAGATTTGGTTTATTATTTATTTTTTGCACATGAAAGCTAATTAGACTAGGACTTATTCTTTTAAGTATATTCTGAACCTCTACCATGGCTGTGGTAGGATTTGAACCCATGATTTGGTGAACCAAGGCCGGGGGGGGGGCTAACACTTCTGCTCCTAGTTCGAATGTTCAGGATAAGGAAATGAACTTTTATATTTTCCTTTAAATTGTTTTATTACTTTTCCATACCAAATTAAAATTAATAAGGTATGATCTGGTCAAATGATTATCCGTTTGGAGTAACCAGAAGCATTTCAGTGATACTGATATTAGGCGTTCTTAAATTTCGGAGATTTAAAGTGAAGCAAAAGAATTGTAAATATATGTAAAAAGAATTTTTGTTACTATATATATATATATAAAAATTGATTTGTATCATTATTGAAAAGAGTCTTTTAAAAATAGTTTAATTATCTTCAAAAAGATTATTTTAAATGTTAATTTTATTTAACAATTTTTATAATAGTCAAATAACATCTGACATTATTAATTTTAATTTGTTTATTAACTTTATTTTACTCTGTCATTTGTTGACTAATGAATTTAAGTTATAGAAGATTAACAAAAGATTATTTTAAATAAATAATGCTTCTAAAACTGTGGTTTATCTCATCCTTGTTTCAACTCTTGAAATTTTGTTTTTGTTGAAAATATCTCTTAATGTTGTGTCCGTTTCAATTGGTAAGGAGACTCTCTGAAGCAGGCAGCATATTTCCCTGTATATGGCCCAGAATTGGACCAGTTAGGAGGAAACTTTTGGGTGGGAAATTTTTGTAATTTACAAGCAGGATCAAGTAGAAGGCCTTTATATATTTGACCTGCCACCTTCTGAGGTATGATTTCGCTTGGAGGAAATTGCGACCACGACTTTTAAGTACACCATCCGTCTTTAGTAAGCGCGTTGGATTTTTGGTTAGGCCAGGACTTGAACTCATTGCCTTTTGATAGTGAGAACGACATCCTAACTATCCAGGCCACTGCAGTCTCATCAGTATCTGTATTGGCAGACGAAACTTCGTACAGTTAACAGTTCGTTATGCTTTGTAAAGCAATGGTGAACATTTCGCGCACTGAAATTTATTGAGCAGTATTATGAGGAAGTATAACTTGTCACTTGAAAATTTTCCTCAGAACCTCGTACATGCTGTGCGCTGCCAAAAACGATATTTAAATTTTCATAATTTGCTCTCGAAGACCATATTCTATAATGTAGCATTTCAAATACTCTCTATACAATATTTCTTTCCTGTAGCATAAAAAGCTAATGCGAATTTATCAATTATTTCATTTAATTCGATCGTTACAAATTTTTTTCTCTCTTCGCATATAAAGTGCGTACGAACTCGTCCATCTTTGATCATATATATCTCCAATTGATGAATGGGTTGTATATACAGAAGGTATTAACACATTTTTAGAACGATTTTGGGGCTGTTTAATTAGTGTTTAAAATGTAAAGACTATTTTTTAAATATATGATTAGTCTTTTCTAGACTACAAGTCTGCATCGTGATTTCCATGCTAGAAGAGCTTTTCGAAAATTTCTAGGGGTACTGGTGCCCATTCCTCTTCCACAGTTCATCTATCGTGGTGGGTTTGCGTTTAGAAAGAGTTCTTTTTAACAGACCAAAGGTACAATAGTCCATAGGTGAAACATCAGGGGATTTCGCAGGAATATGTTGATAATGTATGTAATACCTGTACTAGTCATTATTTTTTTCAAGGAATGCAGTGGTAGTTTTCGAAATATGACTTGTAGCTTTGTAGTTTCCCTCTGAAAGTCATTGGGATAAGAAAGTGGAATTTCTTTTGTAAATATTGGACATAAAACCTTTTCCTGGTATATGATGAGTTGATTTTAACATTTTTGCTTCTCTTCTTATTTTTAATTTAACATCGTAGGAGAAACCTGCGACAATCATGAACCCCTTACTGAAACTTTTTTTACATTGATGGAACCAGGTTTGTACATTTTTCTTCTCCTTGTTTTCTATATGAAGTAGATCTTTTTCTGTTGTAATCATTTAGGTAAAACCATGCTTCATCAAGGTAAACAATGTATGTAATGTTTGTAGTTTATTAAAAACAAATAATCAAGAGATTAAACATAACTTTTATTAGTTACAACAACAATAGTTAGTTAATTCCATCAGCTCGTTCTAATTATCTAGCATATTCAACTACTTCCTAAAAACAGTCTCTCTTGTTGACAGATACAACTTAACTAATTATAATTTACTGAATACAATTTTTATATATTAAGTACATCACATCCCCCTTTTAGCTTTTAAAATATAATAATCTTTCATGTGCGATGGAAATTTTACAATACGTCCAGATCTGGTCTGATAATGGATATTATCTTGAGAATTCAATACATTTGGCGAATTCTCAACAAGACAATGATGTTTTGAGTTACAAGCTGAATTCTCATCATTAATATTACTATCACTCAATGAAAAATCTAAGTCAGCGTAAATAGATTCAAAATCTCTTAACTATTGATGATTTTAAATATTTTCTATTTCTCATGAGGATGCAATTTTTTGAAGCTTGCACATTATAAGACCTTGGGTTTTTATTAACAGAAAGCACGGTTCCTGGTTCCCAAGTTTTATTCTTAAAATTCCATATGCGCCTATTATCACCTACTTTTAAAGGCTTTAATATTTTAGTGTTTCTTGCAAAATAAGACTTTTGTTTTTCTTGACGTTGCTTTAATAATTTTGATACTTCTGCAAATATCTCCACATTTAGCAATTTATTACTAATGGGTAATTTTGTCCTTAATCTACGGCTAAACATCAGCTGTGCAGGAGACAAACCTGACCCAGAAATGGGAGTATTTCTAAAACTCTAACAATCCTACAAAAGAACGTTTGTTATCCTCATAAGCTTTCTTAAAAATTGCTTTTATAATTTTCCAACAGCTTTCTCAACCATTCCATTGGATTGTGAATGATGTGGACTAATAAATTGATATTCCATTCTTTTAGAAATTTCTTAAACTCAAAACTGTTAAAGGGATTGTTATCACATACAATTATTTCAGGTACACCAAATCTAGCAAAGATTAGTTCTAAGGATTTTATCATGCTCTCCACTGTTTTATTAGTTACCTTTCAATCCATTTTGAGTAATAATCAATCACCACCAAATAAGTATTATTTCTGTAAAACATGCCATTTTTTTGATATGGTCTTCATATCAAAAACATCATGCTCGGTACATCATGAGGTTCTTTAGACTTCCTAAATTTCTCACAAATAGCACATTGCTCCACTATATTTTCGATATAGGCCAATAAAATATTTCTCTTGCCCGATTTTTCTATACCAAGGTGAGATTCGTATGTTAAATTTAGCATTTCTTTGCGCAATGATGCAGGAACTACTAATTTATTGTTTAAAATAGTAAATCATCAATTATAAACAAATTATTTTGCAATTTCTAAGGCCCTCAGGAATTTTCTTTTTATTTGGCCATCCTTCCTTACAGTAAGTTAAAATAATTTTAAGTTCTTCATCAGTTTCTAATGCATTTTTAAACTGTTTGATTCTGCGTTCACTCATAGGTAAATGTTCTACTATAGAGTGAACCATATTTAACATTTCTGGGTCATCACTTACATCATCTGGGGCATACATTAAAGATAAGGTATCTGCTAAATACGTCTGACTTCCGGGTAAATATGAAACACTGTAATCATATTTTAGCAATTTTAAGAGCATTTTCTGCAAACGAGTTGAAATTTTTTTAATTGGTATTTGAACAATTGCCAATAATGGTTTATCATCTATTTGAATGAGAACCCTATGACCGTATAATAGATTATAGTATTTTTCAAAAGCAAAATTAATGGTAAAAATTCCTTCTCAATCTGAGCATACTTCTTTTCATTGTCGGTGAGACTTCTAGAAGCAAATGATATTGAGTGCATTAAGCAAACACCTATTCCATCTTTTGAACTGTTTCTTTTTTACTATTAAATGCTTTTAAGCTCAACACCTGTTTTAAAAATTTTATACGACCATTGAAAACCAACATTTTTTAATGATTCTCTCAAAGGGGCTGTTATTATTGCTACATTTGGTAAAAATTTTGAAAGAAAATTAACCATACCTAGAAGTCTTCGCGAATATCCTTTTTATTTCTAGGCTGAGTTAATTTCTTAATAGCCCTTACATGATTTGAGTCAGCTTTTATATCTTCTCTAGAAATTATTAATCCCATATATTTAACCTCATTTAAACTGAAATTTATCTGGATTAAATTTCTAATGTATGGCCAGAGAAACAAGTATTTACATCATTGTAAATTTCAAAGTTATTCATTAAAATCATTATTAATTGAGTCAAATTTATTTTGGTTAGACTCCTTAAGAATTTTACTTTCATAGTCAGGTGACAATAATTTTTGGGAAAGAAAAACTTCTAATGACATCAGAGTTAAGAGAGTGTAAACTTCCTCTATTTAAATCTGAAATTAGTTTATAACAGCTAATTCTTTGTCTATAACTAACTGTTCCCTACATGACTCACATTTTAAATTATTGTATATACACAGTATGCGAACAAGGCAGCGCACAGGACCTAGGGAGCGGCACCAGGGTGTAATCGATAGTGTGTTCGCGGGACGACGTAAAATGCATGAACTATCAAAAATTTAAAAAGGCCACGCTGGAAGTCTGGAAAAGACGTGTGTCATTTCGATAAATTATTAATTTGAGTAATTTTTTAGAAAGAGGATGTAAAAGAAAAATATTTTTTTTTAAAATTTTATTTTACAAGTGGTTTTTTTTTTTATCTTCATTTTAATTAAATAAATAAATCATTTTAATAAAATAATGATGTGCAATAAACACACTTTGAAATTTTCATTTCATTTCAAAATAATTACCTAGAAATTAAAAACAGAAATTTCAGCTGTTTTAAATTATCATTTTTGTAATGATAGGAATAATTTAATAGGAATTCCTATATAGGACAGGCATTAATCTCACAGATAAAATACAACATATATGCTTTCTGAAAGTTTTTGTATAACACTCGTTAGGTGTTTTTATATAAAATGCATGCATAATTAGATGTATTTTACATTTGCAAGTTGGGTACAAATAATAACTCCTGATGGCTTTGCTGTTACTTAAATTATGAAAATTAAATTTTAGAGAAAATTCGCAACTATTTTCTTCTAAATGTGTTCACATTTGCAGGCCTATAAAAATATATAAAGGGCTTATTAAGCAAACAAATTCATGAAAAGAACGGTTTATTTAGTTTAAAATCCACGTTTTAATGTATTCTATAGCCTCATTTTATTATAAAATGTAAAAACTTGGAGAAAAACTTATTTTCTAAAAAACTTTTCTTGACAAAGGACGATTTGCATGAGATTTGATTTATTTTATTATTATTTGACAAAAAAAAAAAACTCTTTTCGCACGTAGTTTAATAGGAATTCCTATAGGAGACGCGTTAATGTCACACACACATGCCGCTACACATGCATTTTACGCGTTTATTATATAACACTTCTTAGATGCTTTTGTATAAAATGCCTTAATAATATGGGAGCATTTTACGACATTTGTATGTTATGTAAAAATATTGAAAAATGCAACATTTAAGGTACTGTTATACATATATTGTTATCAAAATTAAATTTTAGGAGAAAATTCGCATATGTTTATTTGTAAATGTGATCTTATTTGCACTTCTTCAAAAATAAAATATTAATAAACCAAAAAATCTTTGAGAATTATTTAATTTAGTATATTATGGACTTTTTATTGTATTATATGGGTTGATTTTATAATAAAATTAAACTTTTGGAGAAAAACTTATTTTTTTAAGAAGCATTTCTTGAAAAATATCTTGTAGACTTCCCTGCGATTTGGTTCTTTTTGTTAAATTTTCAGACGTTGAAATGCCCATTTTTGCAATGTTTGACATCAGTTGTACCTCTAAAGAGAAAAAAATAATTTTTTAGGCCGCGTTTATTGAGATTTCCTATAGGGGCAGCACATTTACCAAAACAAATGCACGTTTATTCTAAAACATTCGTTAGGTGACTTTATATAAAATGCACGCACATGCATTTTACATTCGCACTTTGTTTACAAATATTGTAACATGAATCCTTTCAGATAATATAGTTATTTAAATTATCAAAATTAAATTTTAGAGAAAATTCGCATATATTTAGCTCTAAATGTGATCACATTTGCACTCAATCGAAATTGTAATAAATTTATAACAAGTCAAAAAGTCCTTAAGAATAATTAGATTTATTTAGTATAAAATGCACTTTTTAAAGTATTATATGAATTCATTTTATTATAATATGTAAATATTTGGAGAAAACCTTATTTCTTAAGAAGCTTTACTTGACAAAGGGCTTGGATATTTACATAAGCTTTGATGCTTTTTATTAAATTTTCAGCAATAGAAAATGCATTGTTTTACAACGCTGGAATCTTTTGTATCTCTTAAGACATAAAATTACTTTTTAGGTGTGTACTTTGATAAGATTTCCTATAGGAGGGGCATTAATCTCACACACATCTTCATATGTTTTTTTAAAGTTTATTGTATAACACCAACTAGGTGTTTGATATAAAATGCAGCCATAATTAAGTATATTTTGCAAGTTGGGTTCAAATATTGTAAACTGAACTCCTTAAGGTACTATTGCTATTCACATTATGTGATGACAATTAAATTTTAGAAAAAACTCGCATATATTTATTCTAAATTTGATCATATTTGCAGGCCTGTAAATATAGTATAATGTGCTAATAAACAAAAAATGCATAAAATTTATTAGGTTAATTAGTATAAAATGCAGTTTTTAATGTGTATTATATTGGTTAATTTTATTATAAAATTAAACTTTTGTTGAAAAACTTATTTTTTAAGTATTTCTAGATAAAAGTCTTGGGTAATGGTCATTTTGGAGTGGGAGTATTAAGACTAAATTTTTAAAAGCAGATTTGTCATTTTTTATGTTTTTAGTCATCCGATATTTTTAACGTACAAATTACACCTCAGACCACACCTTGTGATTTAATTTCGATCCTCAGTGGGTTTCTTTTTCGAAGTTCAATTCAAGTCATCCCGTAAATGTTCTTCGCTGTTTTAAGAATTTCTGTTGGCACAGCCTGCTTGTCATGGTACCTGAGTCTTATACACCCTCACTACCTTTTATAACATCGAGAGAATTTGCGACTATAGCTGCTATAAACTAGCATATGATTGAATATTAAACTTATTGGAGATTACCAAACTGAAGTTTAAGAAGAACCAAACTGAGATTTTAATTGAGTGAAAATTTCACTATTAAGAGTATTAATATTGATTGAAATTTAAACATTTAGCTATTTTAGTTGAAATAATCAATTATTTAAGAAGTAGGGGGTCCTTAAATGAAAATTAAATTTATTTGTGAATAACTTGAAAGTATGAAGTAAACTTAAAAATATTTTCCATGGGGTTCTGTATATTTTGCAACTCAGTTAAGTCTTCTCTAATGGGTATACACCATTATATATTTTTTTTATTAAAAATTACAGAAAAATTTGCAGATGTTGGGAAAGGGATAGCTGTTCTTGCATAAGAGTCTCCAGGTCTTATGCAGCTATCTTTGTAGTTTTTTCTGAATTCTAAGGATGGGATTTTTGCTTTTATCTTAGGGAATACTTCTTTAATAAAGACTACATGTAAAAATAACTGTTAACAAGTGCATAGTGTCAAGAGTATTTATTTCAAAAGGTTGTTGTTGTTTTTGCTTATGACACTTGGCGAATGAAATCAGAGGGTCTTCCGTTTTTGAATAGAGCACCTTCATATGAAGGTGGAAGTACGACTGTGGCTCATAGATGGCAGCACCATCTGGGTCATGCAATTTAGAGATTGAAGCCAGAGAAGACCCAAGGCCTGAACACCTCCAGAGGTATTAATTTGGAATTTCAACATTGCGACCCCACATATTTTACGTACCCCAGTCGCCATGAGTGAACACGACGGATCTTCGGCTAAGTCGGCATTCGAACTCACTACCTTCCGGTAACGACACCCTAACCAACCAAGCCCATTTCAAAAAGTAATTCCAAGCAACTATTACGTGCATCTAAAATTACGATTGATTCCATAGGACTATGATAGTGAGCAGCGCCCATTTCCAAAGACAAGCGTCTGCTATGCTTATATTCGCTCATGGAAACTTTGAAATCCCTTCTTAATGTTACTTTATGATACACAATTTTGTGAAATATTAAACAAACTAAATTGCAAAAAGAAAAAAGTAGCAGCTTTATGGGAAGTATACAATTATTTCAGAAAAATTGTATTTAACATCAATTTCATAAATAGAACTTAAAAAGAACATTTAAACTTGAATTTTAGGGAATAAAAACTCAAAACTAATGTCACTTCACAAAACGGTGCTTAAGATGTTCCGAAACATTTATCGCAACACAATTAATGTAAAAGTTTTCGAAATAGTTACTTCTACGATAAGAGATCATTTTCTTACTCGCGATGAATTCTCGAATCTCGCTAGTCGTTAACTCACAGTACATAATTAATTAAAAATTTTTGTAATCATTCCTTAAAAAAGAAATTGTAAAGATAACTTTTCATCCATTTATCTTCGTTTCGATACAAATTCTCAATAATTAGCTCTATCTTAAAAGATATTTTTTTAAAAAATTTGCAATTTTGAATCAAGTGAGATAATTAAGATCATTCATCTAAGGAACTAAAATTGAAGATCCTTCAAAATCATTTTATATAATTAAGTCGTTAAAATAACAGCTTCGTTCATTAACATCGTCCTACTTTCACAAAATTTTTCAGTTTAAAAGCTACTTTTAAATTAATATCATTTAAGATTGATCAATTAAATGTTCCACGTAATTGATCCTTCCTTATTGTAAAAGTATATTTTTAAAGTAGAATTATATATATCTAATATAAAATACTAAAGTTTAGTAAAATAAAGAATCCCTTTTTTGAAGAATTTTATAGAAATATAAGGACATATTTAAATTTTAATCTTCGTTATTTCATTAAGCGTACGATTTTTTGTAATATATTTTACTTAACAATGCAATAATAAATATGTAAGAGAATTATCGAATGCCATTTTCATTTATTTTCCCTTTAAGTGTATTATAAAAATAAAACTTGATTTACAATGCACATTTTAATAATAAACTTAAAATAAGAAAATTTTTAGATTTAATATTAACAAATTTTTCAAGAAAAGCTGCTGGTTATCAAAAATGTGTGATTATTTTTTTTGCAAATTAATATATCACAAATACAAATTAAATTGAATTTCGTAAAAAAATAATAATATAAAAAAAAAGACGTAAAAAAATATGAGAAAAAATCCATTTATTTTTTCCGATCCACACACACACATTCTTTCGATTTCTCATTCGCATTTTGAACCTTAAATTATCGTAAGGATTGCGTTTTAGAAAAATTCGTTTTTAAATGTGGCAGAAGTTTTTAAGTTAAACCGGATCAAACCAAATTATTGCTAAGTTATTTCCTTTTTTGCCGGTTCTGACGTCTCATAAATGAAATCTCACAATTTTATTATTATTTATAATAAAATACGCGCGCGTTGATGGTATGCACATCTGTACTATTTAATAACTAATTTTGAAGCCTGTGGTGGCATGTGTGACTAGGGCGTAGTTCTCATCACCGGAGGATGTTGAGTTCGAATCCTGGCTGATCCAAAGAAAAGTCGTGCTCACTAAATACTGCTGGGGCACGTAAAATATATTCCAAAGTAATTCCTCTGGGGGGTATTAGGAATCTTTCCTGAGTTCGTATCTCAAAATTGGAAGACACAGATGATGTTGCCATCTATGAACTAAAGTCGTACCCTCACAGGCGGTTTCGCCAAGGGCCATGTATAAGAGCATAACTTAATTTGTCTGATAATTTTATGGGTTTTCAAACTCATGCGCACTTGAAGAAAGTAGTTGTAATGTTTTGGCGGTATAAAATGTAAACATTTTTAAGATTTATTTCTTAGGTCTGAGTCTAATTTAGAATGAAGTTCGCTCGTCTGTTTATCCATTTACCTTTTATAATTATCATCGCAAATAAGTGTACGAATAATACTAATTTAATAAATAATTATTTATGATGTTGGAATAAAATTAAATGAGAAATGGCTCTCGTTTGCTGCCGTTTACTGGTAAAACAGTTCAGCTCTATCAAAAGAGGTTTTATGCTGGATTATGCAGTCTGTATTAATATACATTGCAAATTAGGTATAAACAATAGTAAATTATGACTATTGTTTATACGTAATTTGCATTAATCAGAAATTTTAAATTAATTCCTGTGTATATATTTTGCTGGTCCTTCCATATATAAAAAATAATTCCCTGTTCTAATAACACACAGAATTTATATTCACAATCACGGGGAATTAATTACACTTTGTAATATTTTTGAAAATATAATAGTATTACTAAGTCACTACATTTTGGAAACGAAGACAGATTATGTAAACGCATTAAATTACGCACACATTGGCACATTTAATAAATCTGCCAAGAAGGTTAGACTTGCTAACCAAATACATTTTCCGCGTTATTTACAGCGGTAAGTTATTGAATCTTAGCCAAAATTTGTTACCCAGTGCGCATGTCCCACCTCGAGTCGACTTTTGGATGTCTAATTTTCGATAAACATGCTGAAGTTTTAAAAGTGAAAAGAATCGGTCAAAATATCAACGATAAGATTCGAGTCAACTGTCGTTCAAAGGTTATTTTTTGCATTACAGTTTGAAATGGATTCCGAACCATTATAGACCCATGATGGGAATCAAATGCCGAAGACTAAAATGCAAAAGCTGAAAACTCGACCGAGAAACTTACTATGATGGCACAATTATTTTTGTATTTTTCTTACTTTTGTTTATTTCTATTTATTTTATTTAAAAAAAATTTTAAGTACTTAAAATTAATATTAAGATTTCCATTTCCAAATTCAACATTATTTATATCCATAAATTCATTTTGCTTTTCATACGAGGAATTCAACGCTTAATTATTCCTTGAAGCTCCTCTTAATTATTTGATCAGGCTTTACTATTTAATTTCTCCTGTAAACAATGTTTTTAATAATTATTTAATTGTATTTGTAAATTTGTTTTTTATCAATAAAATATTTAAATTTTATATTAAGAATTCTTTGTCACAAAATTTAATATCTATCTTGAAATGATTTATATTTTTATATAATAATAAAAAATACAAGTAAGCGGTGAAAGCAAAATGTAATTTAATATAACTATGTTTCGATCTCTTCACTTCCTCATTTTTAATATCTATGTAGATAAGATTAAAGAAAAATTATCAAATTTGGAAATATGTGATAATTTTACAAATGTTTAGTTAATACATATGATAATTTACATAATTGAATGTATTTGTAAGCGTTTATAGCAGAGTAAAATAACAAAATATAAATAAAGTTTTAATTTTCCCTGAGTATTTAAATAGTATGAACACTGTACAAAACTCCGAAATCATTGTATGATAATGGCAATAAAGAAACCAAATGGTTTTGAAATTATTTACAATGCGAATATAAATACGTTTGTTTCATTTTTAATATTTTAGAATGTTAAAATTGAACAACAAAAACGAAATAAATGCCAAAACATTCAAATGCGCAGTTTTTAATCATAAAATCAGGATAACAAATTAAAAAAACGAAATCGACATAAGAACACACTGGAAAATGTAGAATCGTGATTAATTATACAAATACATATGAAATTTATGAGCTTATTATCCAGGAATTTGATTTGGTTTGCTTGTCACAAATCGGTTTTCTGCAACAAGGACCCGTTAAATGTGTACTTATAGTTTTTAAAGTGAATTCCAAATTACTATAAATATAGATGATCAAGTTTGAAATGGATATCACAAATTGTTAAATTGAAGAGTTTGTAAATAATTTTGCGGTTATTTCAAGCAATGAAATTTTGAAGCTGTAATTCACTGTGAAATTAAGGTATCAGACATTAGAAACCAACATATTTACCATTAAAATTGCTGCACCAGAAAGGGTTACAAGCAACATTAAATTCATCAAAGGCATACATAAAAAAAAAACATTATTAAATTTATAAAAATCTCCAGAATAGTCAATAATAATTCAGATTAGCTAGTTCATCTAGCAACAATGGTATTTATAAGCTTGTATACGAATTTGAACAGAGTCTGAGAGATGAATACGGAACAACAATCCCCTCTGCAAAACTAAGCCAAAGTTCTTCAACAACAGCGATGGACGACGGTTGTATAATCTTTCAGCAACCCTTGACCAGTTTCACTTGGTGTGTTAATAGCGACAGCCAACATAACAATCAAGCACTTTAAGTGCAGTAGACGATCGTTTTAACAAACTCGTAGGGACCGAAAAAACAGTTCGTAAAATAGAAAAATATGTATCAGATTGTTAAGATCTGATTTTTTTTTTTACTAAACCTCTTTTCTTTAGAAATAAAATACTATATTAGATAAAATTTATTAGAAATAGTAAAAAACACACGCAAAATAAGATTCATACTTAAAAAGGGAACTTTTATTTTATTGAGGAAAATTAGGCAAAGCAATTATTTATCTTTTTTTTTTTTTTAACAATTTATTTTTTTTTTTTTTCATTTTTCAACGTATAAAAACATTTCGCTAAAAAGAGTACTTTAGACTTGTTAATGATTCAGCTGCATGTTTGCAAGAGGTCTAAATTTTAGTTCGTACATGAGAATTAAAATTATCATTGGGTCTACGGTATGAGGGTAGGGACTATAGTAAGTAAAAATATGAGTATTCCTAATTAGAGGTTCGTAAAACGAAAGCTTTCTATGCCAAGGAAAGTTGGAAAATATCACAAGAAATATGTTAATGAAAGTAAAAATATAAACAGAGCTGTACAAAATGTCAGCAATACGAGCAAGAAATTATATAAAACAACTTCAAAAAGTTAATAAAGACAGATGTAAGTTCCGATACTCTAAGATTCATATACATAAGCAATACCATGTTTTCACAATGTTAAATGTAATAATTGTTAAATGTTTTAACATATGCAACTTCCTGCAAGTTAAGAAACCCTATATTTAATATTACTTTCTAAAATAAAAATAGTTTTTATTCTCCCTGAAGCATTTTACATTATAAAATATTTCTGCAAAACATAATGTGTAATTTATGTAAGTTGTACTGGGGGATAGTGTGGAGCACGAATATTAACTTGTATAATTAAAACAAAAACAATTTATTAAGAAAGGTACATAACAAAAGCTGCCAACAAAGAATCGTAATACACATCTTTTTTTCTAGAGTTACAGAGAGAGAGACCGACTATACAGGCGGTAGCGACTGAAGCGCCACCTTATCATAATCATTCTTAAACATACCACCCGATGTTGAAATATTAAAAAAATTTTAATAAGCATAAATTACCTATAGTTGTAGAAACTACATTATTTAAGCATAGATTATACATAAGAATATATTGTAGTGAGCAAAAATGTAAAATAAAGCATTATAATTACAACAAGTATAAGCTAAACAGTTTGACTCTTATGAATTAATCATTCATAATGTGTAATAAAATGCAAACAATTATTAATTAGCTATTGGTAGAAGACATACTTTTGAAATCGACTTTTGCAAATTTTACAGAAACTACATCAGAACAAGATTTAATCAAAGAAAAACATAATTTATACTATTAGGTTCATTTAGTATAAAATCCACTTTTAAAATTATTCCACAGATGTATTTTACTAGACAAAATAAAGAATTTCATAAATAAGAAATTAAAATTTTTAAACTTACTTGAAGGTGAGATTTGCATCAGAGATTTGATGCCTTTTAAGAAGTTTACAGCCCTAATATTTGCAAAGGCTAGATAGAATCCATTGCATCTGTAGAGAAGTAAACATTGTTATGAACGTTGTCTAATAACATTTCCTGCAGCTTTAACCCCCGAAACACTATAAATGCATATGGAACTGTATAAAATTTGATTTTTTTTTAAATGAACTAGGGAGGATTTTGCAACATTCACTAGATATATTATAAAATACAACACTATATATTATTTCGCATTATATATACTATAAAACACAACACTTAAGGTTCATATATTATAAAATACAACACTTAAGGTACTGCAGGCATTTATAGTATTATAAAGACGTTATTTTAGGAGATTCTCCCATAAATTTATTTCCATATCTGTTTTGCAATTCTTTGAAAACAGTGCAATGTGTCGATAAAACAATATAATTTCCTTCATATATTTATATTATTAAGTTTATTTAGTATGAAACCACTTTTTAAATTATTCTATGGATTTATTTTACAACACAATTTAAAGATTTTCATAAATGTGAGTAATTTAATTTGTTAAGCATACTTTAACAGTGGAATTCGAGATTTGTATCAGAGATTTTATGCATTTTATAAAATTTACAGCCATTGAAATTGTCAGTTTTTGCAATCCCTATAATAACTTGCATTTGTAGCTGCTACAAAAAATTGTTATGGACGTACTTTAATAACATTTCCTAAAAAAAGGGAAAAGTTTTAATCTCATAAGCACCTACTACCATAGATGTATGCATTGGGCACAATTACAGTATAAAATTTATTAGGGGCTCCTTACCTTTAAAATAAACTGATAACTACAGAGTATTTTACAACATTCTCATGTTGGGTGCAAATATTGTAAAAAGCATCCCTTAAGGTTCTGCAGGTAATTCTATTATTTAAAAAAAGAAAATAAATAGAAAACCCCATAAATTTAGTTCCGATCAAATTTTCCTGACTTTGAAAATAAGGTAAAATGCCAATGAAGCAAAAACATCTGTAATATATTTATTTTACTAAATTTATTTAGTATAAAATCACGTTTTTAAATTATTCTATGTATTTATTTATAAACACAAAATAAAGATTTTTATAAAATAATTAAACTTATCATGATTAATTGACAGTGGACTTCAAGATTTGCATCAGAGATTTAATGCTTTTCATGCAATTTACAACCATACAAAATCACAGTTTTTTCAATGCCTGGAATCAAGTGTATCCGTAGGAACTAAAAAAATGTTATGGGCGTACTTTTATAAAATTTCCTTCAGTATTGGGTTTAAACTCACCAACACATACCACTATAAATGCATTGGGCACGATTACTATATAAAATTTGGTACAAGTTTTTCTTCAAAATGAGCCCATAACTAGGGATTATTTTGTAAACTTCACACGTTGGGTTCATATATTATAGAGTGTAACCCTTAAGGTACTGCAGCATGTCTATTATTATAAAAGTGCTAAATTAGGAAAAAACCTCATAAGTTTTATTCTATATGTAATCAAATTTGCCCGAATTTGAAAAGAGTAAAGGACCAATGAACAAAATTCCTTTGATATATTTATAGTTATAAATTTTTTTAGTATAAAATCACGTTTTCAAATTACACTACTGACCATTAAAATTGCTACACCAGGAAGAAATGCAGATAACAAAATGATATTTATTGGACAAATATATTATACTAGAAATAACAAGTGATTAAATTTTCAAAAAATTTGGCTGGATAGATCCTGAGAAATCAGTACCCAGAACAACCACCTCTGGCAGTAATAACAGCAGTTATACGCCTGGGCAATGAGTCATACAGAGATTGGATTGCATGTACAGGTACAGATGCCCATGCAGCTTCAACACGATGCCACAGTTCATCAACCGTAGTGACTGGCGTTTGGTGACGAGCCAGTCGCTCGGCAACCATTGACCAGCCGTTTTCTATTGGTGAAAGATCTGGAGAACGTGCTGGCCATGGCAACAGCCGAACAGGTTCCGTATCAAGGAAGGTCCGTACAGTATCGGCAACATGCGGTCAGGCCTTTATTCGAGCCCTACTAAAACGTAGGGTTTCGCAGGGCTCGAATAAAGGGTAGAGTCACGGGTCGTAACACACCAGAAATGTAACGTGCACTGTTCAAAGCACCGTCAATGCGAACAAGAGGTGACCGAGACGTGTATCCATTGGCACATCATACCATCACGCCAGGTGATGGGCCAGTATGACGATGACGAATGCACGCTGCCAGTGTGCGTTCACCACGATGCCGCCAAACACGGAAGCGACCATCATGATGCTGTACACAGAACCTGGATTCATCTGAAAAGATGACGTCTCGCCATTCGTGCGCCCAGGTTCGCCGTTGATCACACCAGTGAAGGCGCTCTTGTCTATGACGCAGCGTCAAGGGAAGCCGCAGCCATGGTCTCCGAGCTGAGAGTCCATGCTGCTGCAAATGTCGTCGAACTGTTCATGCAGACACTTGTTGTCTTCCAAACGACCCCGTTTCATGACTCACAGCTCGTGACGTGGTTGCACGATCCATTACGGCCATGCGGATAATATGCCTGTCTTCTCGGCTGCTAGTGATAGGTGGCCGTTGAGATCCCGCATGGCGTTTCGTATTACCGTCCTGTACCCATCGATTCCATATTCTGCTAACAGTCATTGGATCTCGACCGACGCGAGCAGCAATACTGCGATAAGATAAACAGCAATCGCAGTACGCTACAATTCGACCTTTATCAAAGTCAGAAACGTGCTGGTACCCATTTCTCCTTCATACACGAGGCATCACAACAACGTTTCACCAGGCAACAACGTTCAAATGCAATTTGTGAATGAGGAACCGGCTGAACAATTTCCTCATTTAAGCACAATATAGGTGTCGCTACTGGCACCTGCTTTATCTGAATGCGCTAAAAAGCTAATCATTTGCATATCACAGCACCTTCTTCCTTTCGTATAAATTTCACGTCTGTAGCATGTCGCCTTCTTGGTGTTGCAATTTTAATGGCCAGTAGTGTATTTTATGTATTTATTTTACAACAAAAAATAAAGATTTTCATACAAAAGTTAATAAACTCGTTATGCTAACTTCACAATGCATTTCGATATTTCAATCAGACATTTGATGGATTTTATGAAATTTACATATATAGAAATTGTATATTTTTTGAACGCCTGTAAAAAACTGCCTCTGTAGAAATTAAAAAATTTGTTATGGATATAATAAAATTTCGTTATCGCTTAGAGTTTTGTGTTCCGAACATTTTGATTGAGAAACACTAGTATACTCTCATTCACATTTAGTATATTTTGTAGAAAAAATTTGTTTTATTATATGTCCCTTTTCAAGGGATAATTATATTTTTGTGATGGTGTTTTATATTTTGGATACCTAATACTATTAAAATATAAAAGTGATAAGGCTAAACTATTTAATTCGGAAGACACATAAACTGTGGCAACAACTTACGAAAATATACTCAGAACTAAATATGCATTATAATTTTACAGTTGAGGGGCAAGGAAGCTGCAATTGATCAGTAAACCGCCGCCCCATTTTAAGATGATATTTGGACTTTTATAACTCAAACACTTAAAAATACACTAATCCTCATTGAAGGTGATTGTGAGACAAATAAAATATTAAAGCTAAAATTTTACATAGAAGGTTTGTGCACCTCTGCTGTAGTAAAAGCAGCAATTTGTAAATTTTTTTGTTTTTCGTCTCTCGTAATCATAGGCCTGTGCATGACATTATTCAATAATATAAGGAAGCAAAATTCGACAATTTCATTAACCCTTCTTTGCATAATGTTGGAAATTTCCATCATAACCTATAATGCCCAAAAATTATATAAAAGAACAAGTTCACTTTAAGTGGATCGTGTTTGGATACCTTTTTAATGTCCATTGCATAAAAAGAAACATAGCTGTCAAAAATAAACAAGTGTCATTATCAGTGAAGCGAGCTTAAAGTTGTCTCATTCCGCTGTTTGTTGTAGTTGCAGTAAACGTATGATTTCGTTTATAATTTTGTTTTATTATATTAGAGTTTCTATTGCTAAAAAATTGAAAATGAGTGGAAGAAAGGTTTGTAACACGTGTTTCTGTTATTTTCCTCTTTTATTTCTATTTAGTACTAAGCTAATGATCTAACTGTGGATGATGATGGAAATTTTTAGCATATTGTTTTTTTTCTAAATTTATACTATAAATATATACTAAGATTTTTTTAACCATTTTTCCTTTAATTTTGAACATGAATTATATCAACTTGATTTATTTCACCAATAAAGAAAAAAAACATGCAAAGAAGGGTTAAATTTGCTGATTCTTTCAGAGACGGGTAATGTTTGTTAACAAATGAAATATTATTTCAAAACTGGTCATGAAAATAATTTTGCTGTATTTCCTCATTTGCAATTTTTTTTTAAATATTTATGACTCTATATTTGATATACTAAATTCTCATGCATATCAAATTGACAGCTTTACACACACACCGGATGATTTAAGCAGAAAAATAAGGACTATGGGACACTTCTTTCCGAGCACTAAAATTATATATATACTAAACTTACAGGAATACTTTTACGAAATGTACTATTATGGTCTAAAATATGATTGCAACAATCGTGCGATATAAATTAGTGTTTTCGCAAAAAATGCGACGAGTTAAGACACATGCAAACGAGGATCTCATATGTATACCAACAACAGAGGACATCTAATGCACACATGAGGACATCTGTAAGTGTGAACTTCATATAGATACCAGAAAACGAGGAACTCGTATACATACCTGCATTACTTATATAAGAACGATAAATATAAATGCATTTTTATCATTCCAAGCAAGTATTTTCAACCAACGAACTATCAAGGGTGAATTTCATGCACTTACTTTTCTCATTTAGAATGTATGAGTTTACTCGTATTATATTAGAAATAAGTGGATGTTGAAATTGAGTGCTCCACGAATATTTTACAGCTAAAGAGAAAGAACGTATAACATTATTCTGAAATTATTTTCTAAAAACAAAATTGTTTTATTTGTGTAAATGTATAATGAGAGAAATGTAAAAAATCAATATGTGTGTGTAATCCCTTAGTATATATGTCAAATATTTAAATAAATACATGAATATAAATACACATTAATATCAAATTATAGGGAAATCAGCTATTATTACATAACATATTTTTTATCTACAGTTGAAATTGCATAGTTATAATTTTATTTAGTTCTGCGGTGATTCTCCAATTAAAAATCTATACAACTCTAACATTAATCCTTCTTTGCATGATTTTTCCTTTATTGGTGAAATAAATCAAGTTGATATAATTCATGTTCAAAATTAAAGGAAAAATGGTTAAAAAAATCTTAGTATACATTTATAGTATAAATTTAACAAAAAACAATATGCTAAAAATTTCCATCATCATACAGAGTTAGATCATTAGCTTAGAACTAAATAGAAATAAAAGAGGAAAATAACACGTGTTACAAACCTTTCTTCCACTCATTTTCAATTTTTTAGCAATAGAAACTCTAATGTAATAAAACAAAATTATAAACGAAATCATACGTTTATTGCAACTACAACAAACAGCGGAATGAGACAACTTTAAGCACTGATAATGACACTTGTTTATTTTTGACAGCTATGTTTCTTTTTATGCAATGGACATTAAAAAGGTATCCAAACACGATCCACTTAATGTGAACTTGTTCTTTTATATAATTTTTGGGCATTATAGGTTATGATGAAAATTTCCACCATTATGCAAAGAAGGGTTAATAAATTGTTATTAAGATATATATATATATATATGCATAAATAAAATGTAAACAAAAATATAAAATTATTAGTTTTGTTAATGCCTCTAGTTCAAAAATTTTTCTGCAATGGTTTATAGTTATTACTATTATATATTTTCTTTCAAAAAAATCCTATGCATTAATAAAAATAATTAGTAAACTTATAATCATTTAACTCAATATGTTCCTCAATTGTGTCCAATGCAGTATAATAATGTCAATATTTTTCACTTAAAGTTGTGTTTCATTTTTAATGTAATTTACTTCTTGTTTTAAAATTGAGAAAATGCAACTTGATATAATTTTCATTTTAAAATTTTTTTATAATTTTTTTCCATATACCAGTTTCAGTAACAAATTACAGGCTTAACAACCTTAAAATCACATTTTTTAAATTTTACCATTTTCTTATAAAAAAAAAAAGTAAATAAATACAAAGTAAAATTAAATTCTTCAATCTTTAAATAATGAACTAATTTGTTAAGTTAATTTAAAGTGTTACTTTCATAAATTGAAAACTATTTTCCAAAAATAAAAATATAAATCTAAATATATTTCAAAATATAAATCAATAAATTATTCCAACACTATTGTTCACAAATGCAATGTTTAATACGAGGGTCACTCTGAAATTTTTGAGATACAACTAGGTTTTTAAATTATAGGTTATACTTACAATATTTTAGGTGTGTTCAAAGTAGTCTCCTCCAGCATCAATGCACTTTTGTAGACGAATTTTCCACAGATTGAATGCCATAAGCCATTCATTTCTTGGAATAGATGGCTTTGACCAACCCCGTACTTCTGAAGAAAACGGCATACATCACTTTTTTCAGTGCGCGTTGTTTTTTCACCATTGTCGGCGTGGGATCATCTTCAAAGACCCATACTTTGCCTTCTTGACGTGTTGGAACGTCAAAGAACGATATGTACCTTTCATCACCTGTTACCATTTTAGAAATGATGAGGTGGCCACCATCATTTAGCAATTTAAGAGTTTCTTTACTGATTCTGACACGCTCCTCTTTTGGTGCTCAGTTAGATTATGGGGAACCCAACGGCAAACTACTTTTTTCATATGTAATTCTTCATGAACGATTTTGTGTATGGCTGCGGATCCAATGTTAAGTTCCCTCTGTATCATTTGATAGGTACAGCGATTATCATCCATTAACATTTTTCGTATGGCAGACACATTATCGGGGATTACTGCCGACGGTGGTCTTCCTGCGTGTTCTTCATTCTGAAGAAAATTGGAACCTCTTCTAAATTTTCTAAACCATCTGAATACAGTAGCACGAGCTGGAGACTCATCATCAAATGCTAATTGCAACCGTTGAACGCATTCTTCTTCATTTAATCCTGCTTTAAAATCGTAGAAAATCATAGCGCCAAAGTGTTCTCTCGTCAACTCCATTTTCTCTTCTGTTTAAAATTTATTCTACGCTAAACAAGTTGAAGTAAGTCAGTAAAAAATCGCCTTCTGTGTTAAAATACTTTGTATTTTAAAATTAAACCGTTATTTTTATTTTGTAAATTCTCGTCTGCGCGTATCTCAAAAATTTCAGAGTAACCCTCGTAAGAGAACGATAATAAAATTTATCATTATAAAATTGTGTGAAATTTGAATGGAATTATGTCTAAAGTCAAAATAAATACTCAAAGTATATTTATTTCTAATATAATAAGTATTCTACTTTATTACTCATCAACGTACTTTATTTAAAAATCATCTTAATAATTTGTATTAAATACTTTTCTTATATCAATTTCATCGGTACTTTTTTCATATATTTCAAAAATTTGTGATAGTTCAATTAATGAAATAATTCACAAATTAGTTTCATATCATTAAAAAAGTGGAATTAATTATAAAATAAAATTTATCATCGATGAAGCAAATGCTTACAGATTTGTACTCAACCAAAGGATGGCAAATTCTTTTTTATTCATTTATTTATTTTGATATAATCGACATTTTACGGATTAGAAATGCTCCACGCTTTATAAAAATAATAGTAATAATATAAAAAACCATTCTAATAATAAAAAAAAAGAACCTAATTTCAGGTGTTTTTATTTTTACATTCGCAGACTTCACAAATTTTCAAATCCAAATTTGATCCAATATTTAAATATGTTGATATCCTTTATTTTATGAAAACCTTTTTACTGTAAGTACTGAATTTAGTCATTTCTGCTGGCCATAATCATTAATATAACTATTCTTGTTATATTAATAATATGAGCCAGCAGAAATAACTATCAAAATTTACTTCTCACTAAATCATAATTATTGATTTATTTCAATCATAATTATTTTGCTAAAAAGAAATATTTCATGATATATATTCAGAAATGTATGTCATAAGTGTTATGTCACAGTGTTGAATAAATTTCACAAATATGCTGGTTACCAGAAATTAAGGAAAAATCAGGCTTATTTTTGGTACAGCTATCTCGATGAAACTCGAATATAAGTAAAAGAGGCTGAAATACTGGTCATTTGCGAGGAGCGTGGCAATTGTCGCTGCGTGTAAGATTAGAAATATGGTATGGGATAATTTAACTGAACAATTTCGATGGCAAGTTATTGGGAGACTTTCCGGACAATATTTTCAAGAAATATCAGGACATATTTCGATAATTAAACAAAACCAACGTTACTTTTACATAATTTAATTGATTTCTGCTAAATTTATTGATTTCTGCATTATGAACATAACACATTTTAGATAGGAATATGCTATTTAAAAAATTCTGAGTTTTTTTACTTGTTCAACACAGTTTAGTTATTTTACACAGAAAAATGTTCAACATCTTATTATGTTGAACATTTTTTGAAAATTCATAAGTTAAATGATAACTGCCGCCTACTCTGTCTAGTGTGCCTGATTGCGGATAGGGCGGTCTGGGTTCGAATCCCGGTTTGGGCATGGATGTAATTTCTCTTTTTTCTGTATTTGTTCTTTCCTTGTATGAAAGGAGTGTGAATGGTTGCCTACCCTATAAACGGGTTCCTATGGCATGTGTGTTCTGAGGAAGTCGTACTCCGCACCCAATTGCGGTTCAGTTGGAAGAGTGGAGCAGCGCACCTATACTGCCAGTCTGGCTGGCACTCGACAAAAAAAAATGATAATTGCTTTAAATTACAGTAAATTTATGTATAATTGAATAATGTTCCTTTTGAACTGGATGCATTAGCATTTAATACTGCACTTTTTCAACTCCTCATTCACAGATGCAATCTCGGCATTAGCAGCAGACAGCATCATTTGTCCGACTTTCACATCACTTATAGTACATGTTATTTTTTTCTTATTGCATCATCCAAAAGTTTTTGAGCTGCACACTGCAAGCACATTTTTCTTTTCTTTCATTAATTTCATTCATTAATTTTTTCTAACAGGTGCGATTGTTTAATTTTTTTTCACAAGTAGCTTCTTATGTCTTTCTTTTCTTCTCTAACTGTATTGCATTTCCATATATGATCTGCATGAGTTGTCTGAACATTCCTTTGGAATGTTGAGAACAGAATTGTCATGCATTTTAATAGCATGATAAGTACGTAGAATTTAAACTCTGTTATTTCAGATTAAGTCCTTTCTTTCCTTTGTCACAACAGAGTTGTTAGTCAAAAAATCTTTTTCAGGTTGGGATTTACATTCAATAAAGACATAGATGTTTAAGCAATTCCTGAAAGAGTAGGATATTTTACATAAAACCACCAGCATCTTTTATGCTGTAAACCGCATTCCAATATTTACAGATATTTTGATCATTCAGAAACCAATCACATCTTCACACATGTAAAGAATCCACTCTTCTTATCAAATTCTAAAGAAGTTCATGTGAGGAATATGTTGATTAAATCTACAGATAGGAACTCATAGACTCTTCCTTTTTCTTGAATAAGATTAACACCTGGAACATTTTTTTATTTTTTCATTTTAGTGTTGTTTAAAAAAATGTTTGAATTTATTCTTTGCTGTCTTCCTGGGTTACATGTTGTATAATATTTAAAAATGACTCATAATCGCATCAAACAGCGTTTGAAAATTGATAATTTTTTATTATAAAAGTGGAAAATCCATTTGGAATATCGCTGCATTAGTAAATTTACCGCGTTCTAACGGTGCAGTATGGGATAAAATTCTTTCAAAAAGAAAATCGGATCTAAAATAAGGTAAGAAGTGGTTTCCCGGCAAAGTTAACTCAACGTGATCAGAGATTTATAGTTAAAAAATTTGTAAAAAAATCTACTTTTGAGAGTTGTAAAGATTTCAACAAAATTTATGGAAAAATTTTCTACTTCAAATTCCCCTGAAACTGTTTGACGAGTAATCAAATCTCCTTAATTAGTATTAAGATCTGCCAAGACATATCCATAGATATTATTAGAAAACTTTCACTTTCAAATATTAATTTTTAGTAATGAATAAAACAATATTTCATTGAAACTCATAAGTGTATGAACACTTTTGGGAACAGTGTGAAAATTAGTTGTTATGAGTTAACTATTTGATGATATTAATCAGTTAGCCGGAACAAATGCTTCAGATCTTTTCGTATGAGGAATGGTTGATTTCCATCATATACCATGAGCATATTTTTTTTTGTCACACATGATGAGAAATTATTATCTCGTCACTCATGATGAGAAATAATCATCTCGTCACCTTTGATAATTGCTAAATTATCCATCTAGGATATATTATGATAATCTTCATCCCATCATAATTTGTCTCGAGTAATTAGCAATAGAAAGTCACTGCCAGTGATTAATAGTTAAAAGTCGTCTACAGTAATCAATGGAAAAGGTCTTCACCAGTATTTAGTAATGGAAAATGCCGTCACCTGTGATTTATAGTAAAAACTCATCATCAGTGATTAATGGCAGAATGTCGTCGCCATGTACAAAGTAATCTCCCTGTTAACATAATTTTATTCTATTTTTGCCAATTTCCTTTCCATTTCCTTGTAGAAAGAGAAATGCTCTGGTCTTTTGATGATGATTATGAACGAAGGATGGTTCTTACAGAAATTAGTAATTTTCACTCACAGCATTTAAGAGTCAGATAGAATTGGCAAATAAAATTATTACCTGATATATCAAGCATTTTATTAACCAAGAATTATTTCACAATAATAGCTTTTTAAATCCAAATGTGTCTCTTTTCGGTGACCATTTTCTTTCATCAGCAGAATGTTTGAATATCCTTATTGAATGAAATGACAGCGGCTATGATTCACATGTTTCTATTAACATAAAATTTAATGTGGATGAAATAAATTAAAGTCTTGATTACCAGTCCGGAAATGAACAAACATGAATGAATCATATTTGTGAATGGATGGAACTGATTTCAAATTATTCTATTTGGAAATGATTCTTCCTTTGAACTTGAATTTCTGTTTCATTAGAGCTTTGCTTAATTAAGCTTCAGCATAAATCATTATATCGGCTCATGCAATATTTTAAAATATTTGGCCTCCTTTAGAGAATATGCGTGCAGACAGAAGTAATCAGCTGAATTCGGAAAGAAGAACAAAATTGATTTGAAAATTATTTATGCCTTCGTTTCTTATAATTCATATTGAAGTGAATGATCCTGTTATTTAATAAGGGTCACTATCGAACTAGGAATCATCTTACCATATTTATCTCAATATCATTAAAGATCACTTTATTCCCAAAAGTTGAAAAATCTAATACTTTTCATAATGCTAGATTTAAATATATTTTTCTGTCAAGGATACATATACTCTAGTAGATAAAAACTTTCTTAACTTATTTTTTATGAACATGAAAACTTAGAATATAGAAAAAACATATATTTAATAAATAGAATATTTAAAAAACAGGAAAGCGTGGGTCGACATAGTGCTCTACCTTTTCACGACATATTTCTAACAGCTACTATAAAAGAACTTTGGAAGATTTTACTAAGCATCATTTTTCCAAGGAAGAGTTAATGGAATTTATAAAGTTATTTCGAAATGGAAATCTCATTTGAGAAAGAACGTTACATTCAAAATCGAATGCAGGTACTAGACAGGCATAACATCAAACGTTTCAGCTTGTTTAATATTTAGATGACATGTTGCATGAATGTTTTTCTAGTACATTTGGATTGTGTCTTAGTTACGCTTTACTAAAAAGTAAATTTTCGTTGAAAACCCCTGAATGTTAACCTACTCTAGCATCAAAATTCCTTGCGTAGCATTGAATCAAGTATTGAACTAGCAACATTTGCAACGCAAGAGTACCGTGGATCCTGAGTTACTTTATTATATCATCTCTCTGCTTATGTTTATTCATTTCTTTCTTTTCTAGTTCTGATGAATCAGTTATTATATTTTCTTTTAGTGTCTTTTATAAATCCAGTTTTTATCATTTTTTCTATAATAATTCTATAATTCTTTCCCTTAAAATATATTAATGCCTAATATAGCAGATTTTAACACTAAATGAATATTTAATTCTTTGAATATTAAAATAAAGACCAACTGCGTAAAAGCAGGGGGAATGTTCATAGATAATGGTAAATATCAACGTGTCTCAAGGGACATTTTCTTACATAATCGACTTTGTACTCTTATATAATCTTTGATCGGTTATTTAAATTCGTAGTCTTTTTAAAATCTCATTTAACATTTATTAGTAAACATAAATGGGATTTAAAAAAAAAGGTCAAATTCAGTGTTTTTAAGTTAATACAGAGACACAAATCACTCTCGAAAATAATATATTTCTAATATGGAATTTTACTTTTCAGTGAATATTTAGTGGCTGTCTTTATTGACAACATTTGGTATAATCGGAAATATAACAATGATTTGAATAAATAAGGTAACAACTTTTATTAAAAAAGCAGAATTATAAATTTCGATATTATGTAGCGTTGGAATATTTCAACAGCGTATCACAAATCAAGGATTTATATTTACAAAAAGGGAAAATTATGCAATTAAATTAATTTATATTCCTGGAAAAATTCAATTTTTTTATATAAATACGCATATGAAAGTTTCTTTAACTATTTATTAACTTATTTCCTTAGACCACAGGATTGTCTATCTTTTTCTCAAGAATTTCAAAATCTCTGAAAATAAAGAGGCAAAAACTAAATGTGATAATTTTATTGAAATTTAACTTAATTATTTTCAAAAGGCTTAAGTCAAGAAAAAAATAAAAATTTCATTTTAATTTAATGATTATTATATGAAATTTGTTACAGTTTTTTCTAACATATATAATAAACATTTTCTTATTTCCTGTCTCATATCCTTTAAAAGGTTTCATGATTCATAGACAAATGTACAATTTTTACCATGATGCAAATTTAAAAATATTTTAATGTATCATTAATTAATTAAAGTCACTTAATTATTTTAATGTGATAGTATTTATTTCTAATGTTATGCTTAGTTACGAGAGAAGTATCAAATACGTATTTCTCAAATAATTGGTCAAACGAAATAACTTTAAGATCTTAAATGAGTTAGGCAAATCTAATTACTAAATGCAGAAAAATATTCGATTTTTTAAAAGAGTAAGAACAGTAAATCTTTTGAATATTTCGTTATTCTATAATTATTATCAGTGAACTTACAAATATAAATTTAGATTCAAGTTGGAGTAAAACAAGCTAAGGAAAGTGATTCCTTTTCCACATCACCCAAGAGATAGGAATTCAAATGCGTTTTATTTTTTTTTTTTAAAGTGGTTTCGCCAAAGAGCCCTAAGTCCACTTTTTCTCATGAAAATTGTTTTTATTTCTATTAACAGCAATACATGTTTTTAAAATGCCAAGAATCAAACAACTATTCTGAACAGTATCAATGAAATACTCGTTCTCAGGCAATGCTTATACACGTCTTTTCAAAGTCTTTGTATAATCGTCAGTCCATCAACCACAAATATTTAGTCGTTATTTCCATGGATAATACTGCAGCTTTTTATGCTGATGAGGAATAATGGTTAATCCCTCTGCTCAATTATCCTTGAATATAGTAAGTACATCTGTCTCCCTTTTGTTTATAAGTGGGAGTAAAAGCATGTTATATAATATTTTTAAATGTTCAAACAATAGTGTTCAATGCTTTTAAAGAATGTCGCTTTCTGAAGTATTACTTTCCATGATCTGCAATGCAATATAGAATCGGCAGTAATCATTGTCGTATTCCCTCGAAAAATCAGTGTCTCAAATTGCCATTTCGTACTTAGAATGCATGCTAATTAAATTGTATTATTAAAATTAGTTAAAATTTAAAAGATTTTGAATTTCCAAATTACTGCTTGTATACTCATTTTTATCTGTTAGTTGAATAACATTTAAAACAATTATTTGGGATAACAAACCTTCTGCAAACCACAGAAGTTACAAATTCTCTTCAAGAAGGCAAGAAAGAGTTTTAATAATGAAAAGTTCTTCCAAGAAAGGATAATTTTATAAAAAAAATATTAATATCTAAACTGTAAAAAATTTCTACAGTGTTATGTTGTCTACGACCCCTTTAACCGACTGCGTTGCAGTAATCAGTCATTCTACCTTTTGTAACTTCTATTTAAAAAGGCATTATAAATGAAATTGTTAGGTATAAAACCACTTAATAAAGGCTTTTTTTATGTAAAAAATTACAAATTTGTTTCCGGGATAGTAGAGAAAAGAAATAAATTTATTATTTTATACTAATAGTTTATATAATTTTTTTTTTATCTTTCAAGTTATCTCAAAATTATTAAATTTAGAAAAAACTCTAATAATTGAAAGATTATTAATAAAAAAAAATGTTTATATATCCTAAAAAATGTTTACATATAGAATATCCTCAAATTTGTTTGCATACTTCGTCTTTGAAAATCACCTTTTAACTTCATGTAATCGAAAGAATATATATTAGGTTGGGGAAAAAGTAATTCATTATTTTTTCGGTAGACGTCTGTAGTGATCGATATCTCGTGAGGTATCTATCAAACAATTTCAGAATTATGCTCGTTGGAAAGGTGTCATTGGACACTAGAATATCCTCTTGCGGTTTTTTGTTTGATTCATTCAGTTATGAGTACAAGGTTTTAAAATTGGAAGACAACAAACACGAAATTCGATACATTTTCATTTTTCTCTTGTAACGGCGAAAAAGATAGCCATGTGGCTAAAATTGTGAAAGGTGTTTTTCGTCCTATAGAAGACTGTAACAACCAGTTACGTACAATTTCGTTACGTACCAGTCCGTTCGGGTATTTTTTATGTTAGAGATGAACCTCGCATGTGGATATAGCATCGTCGAAAATGTCTATAAAATATCAAAAATGATCGAAGTTAACCGCATGTCAGCATTCGTAACGCGCAAGACCTAAAAATCTACATGAAAGCTGTTTTAAACCTTTTTACATAGCGAATCCAAAAGAAGTTACATAAAGTTCTCGTAAAAATAATGGATTTCTTTTTCCCCAACCTAATATATATATATTTTCAAATTCATAAATAAAATATTTTAAATAAGTTTCGATTATAATGACGAAATAAGACACATTTTATCTTCATAAAAGAGGGCAAAACTGCTTATATTGAGCGGATAGCAATTTCTATGACTTTCCGATTATTGTTTATCAAATGCCTTAGAATAAAAAATTTTTAATTTTTGACCAAAATCTAAGATGTCATTTCAGTGTGGAATATAACTCAAAAGACGTTTCCAGAACATTTGTAAGAGACTGGTCTAAAAATAGATGTAAAAGAACCTTCACGGGACATTTTTAAATAGTTCGTTCAAATGAAGTCATTAAAGGAAGCACTAAGAACATCCTTGCTAGGAAGTCCAAAACATGTATAAAGATCAAATATGGACATTCTGGACGTCCGTGGGACGTACATAGGACGATGTTTGCTATCAGAGTTGTAAATAATTTAAATGACCATTTGAGACCACGTTAACTGCATTCAAAGAAGACTTTTTATAGAGGCCTCTCGTCACTTGTTACAAGGGCAGAAACTTCGAAAACTCCCACCCCGAAAACCTGCATGCATGAAGACTTTTCAACAGCCATCGTTTATGGGACTTTTCTGTCTAAAGAGAGCTAACATTATAGCAGCCTGGTTAGTTAGGGCTCGTTACAGGAAGGTAGTGAGTTCGCTTAACTGAAGATCCGTCGTGTTCACTAAATGTGTCATGATCCCAATGTTCTCCAAGTGAGTGGCAGGTGAAGTTTGAGGTTCTGCTTCGCCCCTGCTTCTAAATTGCTCCACCCGGCTGATTCTATCTAACTGATACAGACAAATTCAAGGCTAGGTACGTGGGAGCATTTTGGTGCAAAAACAAGACTTTGTAACTAACACTGTTTAATGATATTTATTTGAATTTTTTTAATGTTTTACTAATACAACACACTGTTAACTTGATAACAATTTAAATTAAGTCTTCAGACTGGCTAATTAATAAACTAATGCATATTTTAGCTGCTGTTAAATGGTGAGATTTGCAACCAAATTTTTATTATAACCTCATTCCCATATCTTCATGCAACAGAAACTACTTTTGATTTATTCGAATTCAGTGACGTACCTTTCACAAGCGAAATACATTAATACCTCTCTCGAGGGCTGTATATTGCTGCCCTTGAAGGAAGTCTGTTGCCATAAGAACAACAGTAATAGTATTGAAATATGCAGTTTATGCATCACTGTAGTTGCACAATACTATAAATACACATTGTGTGTTTGAATAAGTTCGTCACACTTTATTTGATAAATGGTGTTTTGATACGTTTTCAAAATTAAAGAAACATAAAACTAAAAGAATTTTTAAAGTTATAATCAATCTCTTACCGAATCTCTTAAATCTCTTACCAAATCAATATTTCTTATCAAATGTTAAAAAATATCTTAAATTTGAATCTAAATCTGCTCTTTTTTCTTTTGAGCATTGCGCGTATCCGGCACAGTCTTAGTATAAAGCAAGTTCTTCTGTAAAAGGTTTGCAAGTTCGAGGCTTAATTAGTTATATACAATTTGCATTTCGTTTCAGAGTTATTAACACAATGTTAACATTTTTCTATATAAATATAAAAAACAAAATAATGCATGCATGATTTTATTTTTCTATTTACACAATCAGAATAATACAATATTTCTACACTGAAATATTTTGCAACCAGATAAATTGTAGTGATAAAGTTATAGTAATTTATCAACCCAATTTGTGAATTACTAATATCAGTTAATACTATAGGTTTATATTCCATGCTAAACAAATTTAATTTCCATTCATTTGATTGATTATTGAATATATATATATATATATATATATATATATATATATATATATATATAATTACTTAAATACATTTAAGCATTTCTCTTATAATCTGAAACTAGTAGTAAATGTGTTTTTTTCAATTTATTTTTTTCATATCTTAATATAATTCTTTAAGCTTATATAAATTTAATTTTTTCGAAGTTATTTGTTCATCTATTACAATTTTGTATATTGTTTGTAATTACTTAAGCAATTTAAAATCTATTCTTATTTTCACATATGTACACTACTGGCCATTAAAAGTGCTACACCAAGAAGGCGACATGCTACAGACGTGAAATTTATACGAAAGGAAGAAGGTCCTGTGATATGCAAATGATTAGCTTTTCAGCGCATTCAGACAAATCAGGCGCCGGTAGCGACACCTACATTGTGTTTAAATGAGGAAATTGTTCAGCCGGTTCCTCATACACAAATTGCATTTGAACGTTGTTGCCTGGTGAAAAGTTGTTGTGATGCCTCGTGTAAGAAGGAGAAATGCGTACCAGCACGTTTCTGACTTTGATAAAGGTCGAATTGTAGCGTACCGGGATTGCGGTTTATCTTATCGCAGTATTGCTGCTCACGTCGGTCGAGATCCAATGACTGTTAGCAGAATATGGAATCGATGGGTTCAGGACGGTAATACGGAACGCCATACGGGATCTCAACGGCCACCTATCACTAGCAGCCGAGAAGACAGGCATATTATCCTCATGGCCGTTATGGATCGTGCAACCACGTCACGAGCCGTGAGTCAAGAAACGGGGTCGTTTGGAAGACAACAAGTGTCTGCACGAACAGTTCGACGACGTTTGCAGCAGCATGGACTCTCAGCTCGGAGACCATGGCTGTGGCTTCCCTTGACATTGCGTCATAGACAAGAGCGCCTTCAATGGTGTGGTCAATGACGAACCTGGGCACACGAATGGCGAGACGTCATCTTTTCAGATGAATCCAGGTTCTGTGTACAGCATCATGATGGTCGCTTCCGTGTTTGGCGGCATCGTGGTGAACGTACAATGGCAGCGTGCATTCGTCATCGTCATACTAGCCCATCACCTGGCGTGATGGTAAGGGGTGCCATTGGATACACGTCTCGGTCACCTCTTGTTCGCATTAACGGTGCTTTGAACAGTGCACGTTACATTTCTGGTGTGTTACGACCCGTGGCTCTACCCTTTATTCGAGCCCTACGAAACCCTACGTTTCAGCAGGATAATGCCCGACCGCATGTTGCCGGTATTGGACGGACCTTCCTTGATACGGAACATGTTCGGCTGTTGCCCTGGCCACCACGTTCTCCAAATCTTTCACCAATAGAAAACGTCTGGTCAATGGTTGCCGTGCGACTAGCTCGTCACCAAACGCCAGTCACTACGGTTGATGAACTGTGGCATCGTGTTGAAGCTGCATGGGCATCTGTACCTGTACACGCAATCCAATCTCTCTTTGACTCAATGCCCAGGCGTATAACTGCTGTTATTACTGCCAGAGGGGGTTGTTCTGGGTACTGATTTCTCAGGATCTATCCAGCCAAATTTTTTGAAAATTTAATCACTTGTTATTTCTAGTATAATATATTTGCCAATAAATATCATTTTGTTATCTGCATTTCTTCCTGGTGTAGCAATTTTAATGGCCAGTAGTGTAAATGCCTACTTACTTAAGGATACATGTTTTGATTAAATTTACATTGAATCAGATTAATAATTTTTATCAATCAGGTTCTCAGATACACATCACATCGATTCATTCATTAAATATATTATATTCATTATAAATATTAATTATGTGTGTATTTAATAAAATTCCATTTAGTTTAACTAAATCAATTCATGTGAGTTGTAGGGGGTGGACGTTTTGAGGCCATAGAACGTGTGGTGCCTGGCTCAGCAGTAGGGAGAACCGTGTGAAAGGAAACAGCGGGTGTTATTATGGGGTCTTAATTGATATTTTCTTTCCCATGAGTGACGAGCCACTACAAGCATTCCGGATTTGTTTGGAAAATTAACCTAGGAACACAGAAGGCGAGACACTAATCTCCCGCTGCCACCTGGGAGGGATTTTTTGTTTGTTTGTCAATCAATAATCATTTTATTCACTGAAAGCTAATTAAAACGGGTCCGACAGTTTATAATATATCTTAATCCTTATACACATTCAAATCCAAAGTGGGATTCCAGCCCACGAACTGTTGAAGCCAACGGCTGGAGCGATAATCTTGCTTCTGTCAATTCGTCTGCCAAGACTGAAGAAGGAGGAAAAAAGTTCAGATTATAAAAATGAAATATCAAATACTTAATTTTCCTTTTAAACGTGTATATTCTAACATCTGTCATTGATATTAAAAATAATGTAATTTCGTCTTTTTATTTATATTTATCCTTAATAAATGCATATGTCGTTAAAGGGAGACTTAAAATTACTCTAATATTTAATAAGTACTGAGAACTCGCATTTCGTGATCAAAATCTCTAAATCTTGTAATGAACAAAATAAAATCCCATCGCAATCTAATTTAATATCGTCCCTCGAAATCTTGGTTGGACCTAAATAGAGAATCGCTCCATAGAATGGAATGAAGTTATATGGCAAATAAAATCTGTTTCACTTCGAAAGTCTGATTACAATATTTTTATAATTAATTAAAAAGGGGAGCAATGAACACTACTACAAGTTGCTTATGAAAAAATATACTTAATTTTAATGTAATATCCGGAACACTCTTCTTCAAAATAGTCATACAATTTTTTTCTCCTTTTAAAGTAATCATATTTGCATAACATAAAATAAAAATATTATTATATATATTTATATAATTTAAGAAACGTTCTTAAGCAAAATTAAATGTTGAAGCACTCAACTTCTAAAATTTTTTTCACGTTCTTGAAAGATTTCAAGCAAATGATATTTCTACAATTATTTCTTTTTCAACAACCTGCAATCATTTGTGATCGGAGCATTTCTTTACTCTATTAGATACTCCCAAGTATTTAGTTATAAACTCTCAGTTTAAAAGAAAGAACCGTTAAACTCGGGATTCAGTGTAACTTAGCTCTCAAGTGTCGCTGATATAACTAACAACATTTGGGAGAATTGTTAACAATGTTATCTTTTTTTTTTCCATCCCCACCTTTCGACAACAATGCTTTTCCAAACATTTAGAAATATCTGGTGATTTTTCACAAAAGAAAAATAATTAATTACCGTTTAATAGGTTGCAAGGCTTTAATAGTGTAAAATTCTATCCTTAACACTAAAACTACTGAAAGGGGTCATTTGACCCATTTTCCCATTAATTTTGCCGAATAAAAAAAATCCCCGGTATGTTTAGTGTTAAGGCACTGCTGGTGTTTATATTATTATTAAAATTAAGTTTTTGGTTCAAAATCCTACTTATTTCGAACCAAATGTGATCGCATTCAATGATGATATAAGAATTTGACAACAGAACATAAAATTTTTAAAATATACTTAAATTATTAGGTTCATTTAGTATAAAATGTGCACTTTTTAATATATTCTATGTGTTTATTTCATTAAAAAATTTAAAGTTTGGAGAAATAAGTATTTAATTTTGTTAAACTATATTTGACAATGAGCTTTTAAATTTGCATGGGATTCGAAACATTCATAAAATTTTCAGCCAAAGAAAATACTTGCATTGTATAAAGTCTCTTGTATTTGGCAAGAGTAAAATATAATTGTGTGACCTATATAGTTTAAAAATATTTCTAAAATGAGAGAGTTTAATTTCGCAAACACAAAATTCTACGAACATATTGGGTTAAAAAAAATTCGCTAGGAGCATTTTAAAAGATATGCTTTCTTAAAAGAATGATCGCTATTTATTTTTATATAAAAATGAACATTTATGAGACAAACCCAGAACTGAACTTGTGAGGCCCGTAATATCGCATTGAAATTCAATTTTAGCAATATCTGTGCATTTATCATATGTATATGAAAATTGCTAGCTTTTAATATTGCAATAATTAAGGTATTTATATTATTATTAAAATTAAGTTTTCGGCTAAAAATAATACATATTTATCACCACATGTGACGACGTCTGCCTTCCATGAAAATATAAGAAAGTGACAATACGACTATAAAATATTCTTAAATTATTATATTAATTTAATATAACATGATATTCTCTATGATTTTATTTTATTACAAAAATCTAAACTTTCGTAAGAAATGTATATCATTATGCGTTATTAAGCTTCTAGATTTGCGTGCGAATGCAGGCAACTTTTAGAAATAGGAATCATTTATTTTTGCAATGCTTGGAATAAAGCGTACCTAATAAGAATTAAAATTATTTTTGACGCACATAGTTTAATTATAATTCCTAAACGAGAGGTTTGTCTCTCGCAAACACATCACTCTAAGTAAATATTTGGCACGTTTATATCAAAAAATTCGTTAGGCAAATTTTAAATCAAATGTATACATAAAGGAATTGCAGGCATCTATTGTTACATAAAGATTATCATTTATAAGAAAAAAAACCGTAAACGCATACACAGAACTGAACTCAGCTGGCCGGGTTTGTGTGCTGTGTAGACTTGGGACTTTCCTTTAATATCCAATGGAACTCAACAAGAAATTTCATATTTAGCAAGATCTGTGGACTTATCGAAGGAATATGAAAATTTCTAGGTTTTATTATTGTGAAATGCTATACTTAAGGTTTCGCTTGTGTTTATACTATTATAAAAATTAAGTTTTTGGTTGAATATCATACATGTTTAGAACCGTATGTGACCATATCTGCCTATGATAAAAATAAAAGAATTTGACAAAAGAACATTATTATAAAATGCAATTTTTAATACATTGTATGGGTTCATTTTATTCCAAACATACAAAGTTTGGAGATTAACGTATTTAATTTTGTTAGACCTTATTGAGCAAAGAGCTTCTAGGTTTGCATGGGATTGGAAACATTCATAAAATTTTTAGCCATAGGGAATACTTATTTTTATATTGCATGAAATTTCTTATTTCGAGTAAAAGTAAAATAAAATGTGACGCGTGTAGTTTAATAATATTTCATTAACGAGAGGCTGACTGTGTGGTGTGGAATATTTCGTTTTACCTCATTGACCAGAAATTTCTTATTTGGCAATATCTGTTATTTTATCGAAAGTATATGAAAATTGCTAGGTTTTAATATAGTAAAACTCTATACTTAAGGTAATAAAAAAACGAATTAAATTTTGTTAGACCTTGTTCGGCAAAGAGTTTCCATAATTGCAAAGCGTTGGAAATATTCATGAAATTTTCAGCCATAGGAAATATTTATTTTTGCAATGCATAAAATCTATTGTATCTGGTAAAAGATAGTTGTGATGCTTATAGCTTAATAATATTTCCTAATCGAGAGATCATGTATGGTGTGTATTCAGGGTTTTTCCGCTCATATCGCATTGAACGCAACCAGAAACTCCATGATTAGCAATATCAGTTGATTTATCGAAAGTATATTAAAATTTCTAGGTTTTAATATTGTAAAATGTTATATTTAAGGTATTGCTTGTGCTTATATTATTATAAGAATTAAGTTTGTGGTTTTAAACCCTACATATTTAGAATAAAATGTGACAGCATCTGTCTTCGAGAAAAATATAAGAATTTGACAATAGAACATAAAATTTATAAAATATACTTAAACTATTAGGTTCATTTCGTATAACATGCAATTCTTAATATATTCTATAGGGTTCATTTAATGACAAAAATAAAAAGTTTGGAGAAAAACGTATAAAATTCATTAGACCTTGTTTCGCAGAGAGGTTCCACATTTGCATGGCATTGGAAATATTCATAAAACTTTCAGCGATAGGAAATATTTATTTTTGCAATGTATGAAATCTCTTCTATCTGGCAAACGAAAAAAATAATTGTGATGCTTGTAGTTTAATAATATTTCCTAAACGAGAGGCTGCCCGATCATGTATATTGTGTATTCAGGCCATTCCTCTCATACGGCATTGAACTCAAACAAAAATTCCATGTTTAGCAATAATTGTAGATTAATCAAAAGTATATTAAAAATTCTAGGTTTTTATATTGTAAAATATATAGTGTATTTTATATGCAAGATGTTGAGTTTTAATAGTTTACTATTTTACAAGTAATTTTTAGGCATTTGCATTAGAATTTCTATTAGAATCAATTAGAATTTCCATATTTATAATTCTCTATATTTCTATAAATATAATGAATCAGTCTATAAAGCTCCTGTAAGTTCAAAACAGACAGTGATTCATAGATTAGAAGTGATTTAGCCTTTCTATCTTTTAAATTATCACTAAAAATTTTAAGTTTTTTAAGACTCATAATTACGTTTTTTGATACATCGTTCTAATTTCGTTTCATTTCTTGGAAAATCGATGTTATTGTTGAAACAGTGTGGGTTTACCTTTGCGCATGCAGTTGTGAGAATTTGTTTTATGTTTAGGTGTGATTAAATCATTCAAAATCAATTTTTAAAGTTTTTAACAAAAAAGTATATGAAAGCTTAAAAAATTTGTTTAAAAATGAAATTTTTCATTAAAATTTTATTATTTTGTGAAGAACATGTGAAAATATTCGTTTGTTTTAGCATGCATAGCATTGCATTATTGTGAGTTGTCCTCTTTCTTTTCTCTTAGTTAGTTTGAATTCCTTATTTTTTTATTTTTAATTTAATAATATGTGAGTATGTGCAGGATTTATTTATTTTCTTATCAAGTCAATTATTGTTAAGAGTTCAATCCTAATTACTTATTCTTCAAGTCAAAATTTTTACCGTAATTTTATTTGCTTGGTTGGTCTACTATCTGACAACCCTTTAATTGTAAATAAATAGTTGTAATAAATATGTGTCGATGTCACCAACTCAAGGCTTTCCGGTTGCCTTTGCATTCGGTCTACTCAAATCTTTGCATTTGGAAATGAAAAAACAAATTTGTACAATTCACTTAACTTCTCACGAATTACAACCAATTTGCAATAGTTAAAATGACTCTGCGTTAATCGTAAAACAACTTAAGAATAGTAGGGGGGGGGTATGAAGATGATCGTCTGCTCGCGGTGTCCCCTTCGTAATCCAAACGGTCAACTAAGGTTTCGTCTACAAGGCCGCTGACTAATGGACCAATCAATCCCAACCTCCCGCGAGCCGTAATGGTAGCCAACTTTCGTCTAAAAAAGGATACGACTACCTGCCATCTCACTTACAGAATGCACCCTCTGTGGATATGAAGAGATGAATGGCGAACACCTGGAGTTCTGTCCAGCTCTTGACCACTCCACACTGGATCAGACTGAAGAACTTAAGAGGACCTCATGACTGAACAGCCAAGGGTGGATGTTGGCTCGTAGTAGTACTCAAGAATAGAAGGCTTAGGATTCGACCTGAGCCATTGATGAACAACAGGTGCATGATGATTTGTCCCCATGTAGTATTACCGAGGTGAACTGCCATCGGAGATGATTTTAATAGATAGTAGGCCGTATTCGTTTGTCTCAAGGGAAGAAACGAGGAAAATTCCCAAGCACTCATGTTGACAGACATGCAGGCAGAATTTTAACCGCTATCTCCTATTGCTCAACCGTGGATGGAGTCAAATTTTGACTGATTTTCTCAGAAGCACTGCCCTGTCACAAGGCCATGGTAATGTACTTCATTTGCACAAATCTCATCTGACTTTTCGTTCACATAACCAATTGAACATACAAATAAAATGGAAAAGTATTACTGCAATAAATATATATATGTATATAAATCGTCCTTGCTGATCTAAATTAAGCATAAAGTGGGTGTGTTATGATTTATTTATTGCTTGCATAAACAATCAAATATTAATATTGAATGTGCTTTACATAATATAAATATATCTTTACTTAATGATGAATAAGTATTTATTTTTAATAGCGGTATCAAGAGAGGCACACAAATCTCCAAAAATATACAAAATAACCAATCCCACTAAGATATTGTCCAAAATTTTCTTTCCAACTGCTCACTGAAGAGCTCATCCCACTGACAAATTGGCTTGTTTTTGATGGGTGGACAAAATTGTATATTCAACATTGTTGGTGAAAATTATTATTTGTTTTACTCACAGACCAATTATAAGTAAAATAAAGTGACATACACATGATCTTAACTGTAATAAAAAACCACTTTATAATCTATAAATATTAAAATTGTAAGATTCACTGGAATTTCTTGATTATTTGTTACCTTAATAAGCAATAGTTAACAAACTAGGATTATATTTGATATGAGATATTGCAGTTTTTGAAAAAAAATTTAAGAGCTAACGTAATGTTCTTTTCCGTGATGTAATTAATTGAAAAAACGTTGCTTACAAGAAAACCGTTTCTTGGTTATTTTTTGATCAGGAAGTATTTATTCAACTAATTCATATACTGTCAGCTAGAAAGTAATCATTGACAAAAAGATTGTAATATATCATTTATATGATTACAAAAAAAAAAAAAAAAAAAAAAAAAAAAAAAAAAAAATTAAAATTTGATGGATTACTTATGTATATCTTTGAATGTATTTTTTATATATTTATCAAAACATTTGTATTTAGCTTCATAACCAGTTAAGCATTTAATGCTATCATTAATTTTTTCGGGAAAATTGTTTAAATTTTAACTTAAATTACATAAAACATGTTTTTGTGTTATGAACTTAAAATTGTTTTAATATATTTTCCTATTTTGTGATGCTTTTTCGTTACAAAAGAATCTAGTAAGATACTGTATAGATCCATTCATTCTTAAATTTAACGTCATAAATAGAAGTTAAATTTCTACCTGGCTATTATTTGTTTTATTAAGTTATAAAACTTAAAGTTTCATATGAAGAACTGTTTTTTTGGACACATATTACAATTTTACCTCTTTATTCATATCTCTTTTTTTAAATATTTCAAAAAAGTTAAATTATTTGTTAATTTTTGTATTTCTTATTCTTTGATCATATATGTATTAACTTATTCTGACATTTATTAATTTTGAGTTTTGACACTTTGAGGAGCTCAACAATGAAGTAAAATTTTAAGTGAAATGTTATTTCACACACACATCTAGAGATTAAAATCTTTAATTTTTAAATGTGGAAAGAGTATTAAGAAACAATGAAAGAAAATCATTTTAATTTTATATACATGTGAAATTTGACTTTTATAAAAGACTATAATCTAAATAATCTTTATTGTTAGAGATAGTTTTTTTTATAATTGGAAATATGTATTTATATAAAAAATGGAAAGTATTTTGAGATATAAATCAAATTTGGAAGAAAAAGAACTGTATATTTAAAGCAGGGCTCGCCAAAGTGGTCTATATAGACCCCTAGGCGTCTATTTAACAACAGTAGGGGTCTATCTGAGCCAAGGGGTCGAATAGGGGTCTATTGGGACTCGAAGGAAAAACAGTTCTTATTACGCAAATCACACATATCTAACTGCGTACGTAAAAATTTAAAATATTTTTATAATTGACTTAATATTATATTCTTTATAGAAAATAAAATATGGTTGAAGCCGGTTTCAGTCACGTTAATTCAATTTTAACTAAAAACAAATAAATTAAATGTGGAGCTTTAAGGGGATTTACGGTTAAAATTGACTAATTTCGAACCCAATATAGCGAACCTTGCCAAGAAACACCAGACACACTCATCTCATTAAGAAGTAAAAAATCCGTAGCTACTTTACTTACTGTTTCTGATGTATTAAATATTTAGACTAATATATAGTTTTATTTTAATTACCTGAAAGTTACCTTTGTGGGGGGGGGTCTATGGAGATTTCGAAAAATTATATAGGGAGCGATGATCTAAAAAGTTCGGCGATCCCTGATTTAAAATATCAAGGCAATACTTAAATGTACAGATGCTGGAAAACATTTTAAACACAAACAATATAGTTTAATACTAAGTACTAATTGTTTAAAACCACTAATTAAAACTGAAAACAAAAATCGTATTTTTTATTTTTTAGTGAAAGAGTATTCTTTATAAAATAAAATCATATTATTTTGATTATTTAAAAACAAAATTCCCTCTTAATAATAATGTCTCTCTCATTCAAAATATTTCGGAATGTTTCAGCTCTTTCAAAATCTCAAAGTAAATAATCAAAATAGACTGAAATTTAAAATTGGTTATTGCAGTTTTCTAATTTGAATATGAAACAGATTTGAGTGTGATATTATGAAAGCAAATTTGCGATTGAGTTATCGATATTCAGTGATATCATTTCCTTTTTAATACAGCTGGAGAAAAAAATTAGGTCTGATATACTTTAACTTGTGCTGCATTCACAGAATTCAATTTTGAACAAATGGAAGTTTCATTGCTATTGTAGATCCATTTATAATTAAGGAGACAAAATTATTCAATATACTAGATGCTAATCACAACATTCGCATATTTATATTTTTACTAAATTTTTAACCTCATACTTGATTAAAATAAACTACAAACATTTTAATCATATGTAAGGTTTTGACAAAATAATCCGCACCTTTGGCATTTTGTTTTCATGGACAGCTGTTTTATGAAGAAAACGTATTTTAACAACACGGACTGCTTAACGATCGAACTCTGTCATAGTGCATTTTTATATCCAGCACATATAAATTGCATCTCGGGAGGATTTTTCACAGAAAGTAGGTCATACTCATATGCTACAAAGGAGAAAACTGGAAAATTTGCCGATAAACACACACCCCTGCAGATATGCAACATCGATTTCCGGTTGTTCAATAGTGGTTGGAATAGAGAATGGGGTCTTATGCTGCAAAGAGCACTATATTACCACAGGGCCCAGTGGAAAATGTTTACAAAATGAATGAAATTAGTTTTTAAAATACTGAAGTTATTAACTGTATCGAAACTTTAAAACTTAATAGCACATTTCACACAGTTTTTATTTATAGCAAGATTGCAATTTTGAAAATCAGATCAAAGAATGCAAAAAGTTACTAAGAAATTTAAAAATCTGACTTGAAATTTCTTATTTTATTTAAATCAGAAATAAATTTGAGTGAAAATGTAAATTGACAAACCAAGTTTTAGTAATGCCCTAAAGGCATTTTTGATTTGGAAATATTAAAAAGACTTCTAAACAAATTAAAAATATATCCTCGCCTTTTCATTTTAATTTATGTTTCTGTATATTCATTCTATATATATATATATATATATATATATATATATATAATAACTCAATTACAATACTATACATTTGTCTTTAAAAAAAATCAAGGAAATAGACATTTTGTTTACGTTCAAATAATTTCCGAAATAGTACGAATATCTTTCTTATAAAATGGCTTTCTGTGGGATCATGGAAAATCAATATCAAAAACTCAATTTTTTTTTTATTTAATTTTTTTTGAAAAGGATGAAATAATAACAAAGATAATAGGTTAAATAATTGATTTATTTTAAATCAAAGTCGTTGAATTAAATATTTCTTACAATCTACATGTTCATTGAAGTAGGCCTACAAGTTTTCACAAACATGCTCTTAGAAATCTTAAAGAATTCCACGAAATCTTTCGTAAAAATAATTAATTTCTTTCAACAACATGATGATAGTTTTATACATAGTTTTCAAACAACCTCGTAGCATTTTAAAAAGTGTAAATTACAAAGTTTCGTAAAATATACATGCAACATACACATTAATAAATCACAGTAAAAGCCATTCACAAGTGTTATGCTAGGAATGCATTTAACGACTTAGTTGCAACACAAAAAAACACAATGCAACCTCATAATAGGCAGTTGTCATTAAAAGATAGTTAAAACCAATTTTAACAATATTTTTCAATCTTTTCAGCCACACATCTCTAAGATTCACACTGGAGAAAAACCTTTTGAGAGCGAAATATGTCAGAAATTTATTCACGTTCGGGACAATTGTCCCAAGTTTTGTGCTTGACCGACACGTTTATATACCTTAAACATTAATGATGGATCATGTGATAAATTCATTTTCTATGCACAAATTATTTAGATTTGCAGAAAATGTGTTCATTTCATATCAGTTTTCTTGTTAAAAGATATGTTTCATAAAGAATTAATAGATCCATGTTAATGCAGGAGCGAAAGGCGTTGTTTTTTTGTCAGGAAGTTAATAAGTTTGATTTTATAATCCATATTGATTTTATGATTAAGTGAATATTGTCAGGCTAAAAGAAAACTTTCTATGTTATAAATTAGGTGGTATCCGAAGTATTTTTACTGGATGATGAAGAACAG
>JAPDSC010012692.1:0-10405 GCA_026290005.1 Latrodectus geometricus | reverse complement strand
TAGCAAATAACGATGAGCTGGACAAGGCATTAATCTTATGGTTCAAATAACAGCGTGCATTATGCGCTCCTTTATCAGGTCCCATCACCAAAGAGAAGGCAAAAATGCTGGCAAAAAAGTTAAAGCCTTCATTAACACAGAATATTCTTTAAAAAATCTCCAATTATATAGACTCCTTGGTCAAAGGTGATATGTTAGTTGTAGAAAGGATTTTTATGGATTACATTTAAATACAAAACTGATTTATTACAATACTTTTATGAAAAAGAATTTAGTTAGTAAGTAAATGAGATGGCGTTTTGACAAAATTTCGAGATTTATCTTAAATCATATACTTTTAAAGGCATACTTAGATTTATTTTATAAATAAATTTGCTGAATATCGAAATTGCTACACTATAATAAACTGCCAAAATCATCACTTGCACATAATTTCCAGAATCCAGTTCAAAATTTTAAAAAATGTTTCTATTTCTAATTCTTCTGTCCCCAAAATGTTTATAAATAATTTTTAAGGCATTTAGATTTCGTGTAGCATAATAATTTGATAAAAAGATTTGTGATTACCTCAAAGGCAAAATAGTGCAATAACTCAAATAACTAAAGTTAGAAAGTTAAACACATTCCTTTTCAAACAAGGTAAAGTTTTATTGAAACTTTTCTTTTCAATAGAGTTTTCATCTGTAAAACTACTCTGAAAGCAAAAATATTTATTCAGTATAATGTTCTTCACATAAACTAGATGTGAAATTTTATTGCTAGTAAAAAAAACTTCCGATGTCTGAAAGTAATGTATACTTTACGTTGAAGATAAAAAAAAAATATGGCTTAATCTTACTTGTAAAAAATGTCAAGGAGCAAGAATTCACAGTGTCGTTCAATTAAAATCTATGATGCATGGAGATTACGCTTTGTATATGCTCTGGTTTTATAGTTGTGTTTCGATACTTTTTGTCATACTTAATTACAATCTATTAGAAGTTTTATTGTATTTGATTTCAAATCATTTGTCTTAGGCAATGCAATACATCAAATTTATTTTTATTTTAAAATTTAAATTGGATAAGGTTCTTCACATGGATGACTACACAAACGATGTTTTCACAAATTTCTAATTACTTACTAATGAGTTACTAATTAACTTAATTTAAAGCACTTCCAGTTCAAAAATACAATGTAACTTGCGGGAATGTTCAAAAAGAATTCTTATTGGAATGTTTTTATTTAAAGCATATTTTGTATGTTAAAGCTTTGTGTATTTTAATGTATTTTGCACTATAAAATTACTATTAAAGAGAGCGGAAATATTTATCAAAAAAGATGTTCAAACAATGTTTTCATTTCTTCAAAAAAGGTTAGATAATTTCTATTACTATCTTCAGAATCATTATATAAATAAAATTTCAATGCCTTTACTTTTTCTTCATAATTAGTTAAAAAAAATTGTTATACTATAGTATTAAAAGTAAATTTTTTACTTCTTTTGAAATTAAGATTTTGAAAAAGAGTGGAAACAATTGTATCTCTCCAAAAATAATTGATCTCAGTTTAACTTTGTGTGTATATTTAAAATACACAAAAAATACTAAAAATTAATATATATATTGTTTCACTGGTTTGGCTGGTAAAGGATTTTTTAGATATGAGTTGCTATAAAAAGTATGTGATGCTGTTAATTATATGAGTATCTCATTATAATATTTCAATGAACTTTATCTGTATAATTTAAGTAAACAGCCTAAACGCATAGTAATTTTAATCATGAATTCTAGTTTAACTAGTATTTCCAATAATTTCATTGTTCAAAACGGTTTTAAATAACAGCATAAAAAATCATAAAGACTCAGATACATTATACAAATTAGCACAGGATTTTTTTAGTTACAATAAAAAACGGCATTATGATATCGAATCTTAAATTTTCCCAGGAACATACATATTAAGTTTTCTTTTAATTCTTAACTATTCAAGTTGAAATGGCAAAAGAGAGACTATAATTCATTCATCACTTAGAGAAATACATAAAACACTTCAAAGTTGAAGAAAATTCATCAGAGACTTCAGCCTTGGTTGCTAACTGAGCATTTCTTTGTCCGAGATGTTTTGTAAGTTTGCGTGACGAGAAACGTTTTGCGACATGGAAACATTTTTCATGTGTCTCACTTTAAGACAACAATAAAAAGCGTATTATCATTTAGAGGTAATTTGGAAAAAATGCCACTTTGTGCTAAAATAACGAATAAGAATGAAATGGAACTTAAGATTAATTTTTGATAATGAATGTAACTTGACATTAAGTTTAAAACAAACAGGAAACAATTCAAAAATAACACGAAACGTCAAAAAGACATTATTGAATTTTTGCTTGCATTGCTTAAGGATAGATGCATTTTTCATTTATCAACATTTTAAGAAAAATGATTTTTGATTGAAGAATATATTATTTTTGAAAAATAAAATTATAAAAATTTTTAATCAAATAAATACATAATTATTCGTTTCTTAAGCTCAGAAGTTTAATTTCTTTTATTGTCTGCTGTACACCTAAACAAGGCTGTACAGTAGAAACTTTTATGATGCTTTAAATGTTCATATAATTAAGGATATTCTTAGAAAGTTTACAGTTAAGTTTTGTATAAAACATTCTTTTTTTCAAGTTCTTATATGTGCATTGTATCAGTAAGCAAACTAATCCTTCCTTCAAAATATAAAGTATTATTCAAATTTATACAAGATATCAAAAGAATTTCGATAAATATGAGTGTATTTGTATATTTCAGTTTACTTATAACCGTCTTCTTTTATAAATGCATAAAAATATCTGAATAAGCAATATAATGAATTAAAATTAGAACATCATATATGGTTACATATTATGTCTTGAGAATTAACATAGCAATATAAATCACATACTCAAAACATATAAATATGTATGTATATTTTCTTGAATGTATACGCTATACGAATTCAAAGAACTATAATTTTTGAAACGATATAGAACATTTTTATAGCTATATTTTTTACAGTTAAAAGAAAATTGTTAATACGAATAAAGAAAAATTCAAATCCCATGAATTCATTTGTGAAAAATTGTTACTCTTTATACGAAGAAAATCTTTGAAAATTACCGCACCATCAGATGGTTTCTACAATTTTCTGAAGATACTTCTTTCATAATTAAACAGTAATTGTTTATAAATAATGTACATCTATTAAAAATTTTACATAAAAATTTGCATCTCTTAAAGTTTAATTTTGCTTTGAAACTAAATATTTCTTGAAATTTAATACTTTTAGATTTTAATGAAATTTAATGAAACAATGCAGAAATTGAAAATATTTTTAATATAATTTCCATTAATTTCAGGTATGTATAAAATATTTAAAATTAATTTTTCTCAATATATATACAAAAATAATGTATATCAAGATTTTAGTTACATTTTTAATAAATTTAAAATACTTATTATCGTTTCCTGTGTAATCAATGAAGATTAAGCATAAAATTTGTTTGTCTCTGTTTGTGCAAGACATCAATTTCTGTTTTGAAATTCAACTTTTTTATCATATCTTGATTTTAAGAGATTGTCCATTTAACTTCAGCATTTAAGTGTATGATCTCATCTTGATATCTATTCTTTTATACGTCGATACCTTTTAAATAAACATAAATTTCAGTATTCAAAATTTAAGAGAATGACACAGGATTCAAAGCACATTTCATAATATTTCAAAATATTTTTCGAAAATAAATAGTGATTATTTAAAATAAATTAATTTATATGATAATTATAAATTAACCCTCTCGCTGCGTATTTTTTTTATCAAAATAGGTTCAAAAATTGCGTATTTTTTTTATTACATATTTCAAATCTACATATATTTTAGACTTAAAATATACAAAAATTTTTTTTTAAAAGAGTTTTTTTTCTATATAGAATTAGATCATAGAAAAAAGTTGTCAGAATATTGAAATTGAAGAATAATGATATAAAAGCAAAATTTTGAAAATCAATTTTGGTTAAATTATGATTTATTTTATAAAATACAAAGGTAAAAAGTATATACTAATGAAAATATGGAAAATACTTACAAAACATTTATTAGAAATGAAGTTTTGTATGATAAACTTCGAAACAAGGCTCGAGGCAAAGTCTGACCTCGCAATCTTTGCACCAAATTCGCGTTTCTTTTCGAATTTTTTTTCCGCTTTCAGTTTTTTTTTTGAACAACAGACAGCACACTGTCTACGAGGCTCTTTCTTGATGGGATTTGGGGGTATATGGCTAGCAAAATGTCGAGCAGTTAGCCTTATGGGATTGAGAGTTGAACTACATCTGCTAGAGTGAACACTGGAATTTCTATCTGAATACTTCTGAATGCTTAGTTCAATAATTTGCAAACGGAAATCTAGAAGCGTTATATTTTGTAATGGGTTATCCTTTTTATAAAGGATATAAGCATTCCACAGTGATTGGTCCATGAATTGTCGGAAAATTTTTATATAATATTTCCCTTGTTGTTTTCTGAGGGTGGGGTAATATGACATTTCTTGGTCACATAAATCAACCCCACCCATCGTGTTGTTGTAATCACAAACAACAATTGGTTTGAGTACAGTTTTCTTTGATTTGCATTTCACCAAACGGGAACTTGCATTATGAACTGTACTCATAAGAAAAACACTCTTTTTATCTTGCCACTTCAGAGCCATAACTTTACCCCTTTGGTAAGCAAGGACGTCACCTTTAGGGATTTTTTCTTTTGCAAAATTTGGAGGAAGGTCTTTTCTCATCTTATTTACAGTTCCATATAAGTCTGTTCTTTCTTTAATTAAAATGTCTGCTAACTGTGGAGACATGTAGTAATTGTCCATGGTTACACAGTAACCTTGGCCCAGGAATCTGTCCATCAGGTGCAGAACAATTTTAGTGGAAACTGGATAACTTGCAAATTTCGGGTTATACACAGTTCCATTACCTGTGTATATGAGAAAGTCTGCAATATATCCAGTTCCCACTTCGCAGACCACAAAAAACTTAAGGCCAAATCTTGCTCTTTTTTTCGCGATGAACATTTTCCAGCTCAGTCTGCCTTTGAAGCGCATCAAACTCTCGTCTATGCTGAGATTTTTATCTGGTATATAAAGATTTCGAAATTTGTTTCGAAGATGCTCCATGATGTCATAAATTTTATTTAATTTTGGCCATGGATGATTATCCTTATCAAACTCTTCGTTATTTGTAAAATGAAGGAACTTCATCAGCAAAATAAATCTATCTTTCTGAATTACTTGTTGAAAAATAGGTGTTTGCAATATGTGACGTTTGGACCAATAATATTCTTGTTTAGGTTTTTTTACAATTCCTTGGAGAAACAAAACGGAAAAGAATAATCTAAGTTCTTTCTCATCCGTATCTGTCCATTTCTTCCACCTTGATCTTTCTTTAGGAACTGCCTTATTCATATACTGCTGAGCGTATCTGTTGGTCTCTTTTACTATTATTTGCAACATAACATCGTCAAAAAAAAGTTCAAAATAATCCAAAACAGTTGCATCATCTGCCATAGTGAAATTTGGTCCGGGATTGCCAATAAAAGGAAATGAAGCAGGAGCTGGTGGAATATTTTCCATATCAATTTTGCACCACTGTCGGGCGTTTTGAATAGAAAATGAATTTTCAGATTCATCACTATCCACTGAGGAATCCGAGAAATTTTCATCAGTTCCGCTATAAATATCATCAATATACTCGGAATCAGAGTCAGAACTACTGTCAGTGTCGGGAATATCGTCAGGAACATAGGTCATATCACTCGCGAAACGCTTCCTGCCAGACATCTTTCAGCTCTGAAAAGCGCGCGCAAAATGCTAAAAAATATTCTTTTTATATTTCGCAGAAACGTGGACAACTAACGCCATCTGTTAGTCGACATCTAAATAAACAATTAAACATTATACAGAAAAGCGGAAATGAAACTATGAACGGGGAAAGAGCGGGTTGCACACTTAAATAGACGGCAAAAACACATCCCCGCGGTAATCGCGGGTTGCGCAAATTTTGCTACTTCTACGTTGCCCGTGGAAATCGCGGGATGCGCAGCGAGAGGGTTAATTATTTTAATTACAATACCTATGTTGCATATTACAAAAATATTAACATATTAATGAATATTAGTTTTCTTATATGTATGAATTTGGAAATCTCTGAAACAATTTGTCAAAATTTATTACCTTAAATATAATTACGTATTCATTACCTAATTACTCTAGGTTAGATTAGATATTTGATGAATTAATCATTTATAAATTTCTAAGAATATCAATTAAGCGCAAATATTAACGAAACTATAAAAAGTGATACAACAAAACCCTTAATGGATCTAATATATTTAAATTTTTATTTTAATTAATTTCTTATTGTTATAGTATCGTTTTATATGAAAGCCTAAAAGATTACCTTAATACATTTTAATACGAAGGCATCGACACAATAATAGCTTTTATTGATTAGGTGAATCTATTTATTCCTTTATTTTGATAAGCTTATATTGCTTAATGTGTTCATTCGTCTAATCTGATTCATGTAAGAATTAAATATCAATTTACACATTTATCTGCTTCTTAATGCCCATTTCATTATTATATTTAAAAAGTTATTAATTTATTTTGCAGTCAAATTTATCCATTAACAGCTGACGATATTTGATATTTTTAATGCATGTATTATATTTGATAATGAAATGAGAATTTGCTACCATTCTGCTTTATATTATTGCGTTATATTGAAACTTCAAATAATTTTCATGCACATCATTTGGTTTTATTATTTAAAATTTCAAAAGTGTTGAAAGTAGTGAATTTCCTACAATTTTCATTGTTTGAAAGTTTCTTCTGCTAATGATACTGTAGAGTAAATAAGTATTGGTTCTGAATTTACTTGCGTAAATTAATTTTACAATAATTCATCAAGAGACACCTGAAAATTAAAAAAAGTTTCAATTTTAAGGTTTAATAATTCAAATAATTTCTTTCTAAGATCTATTTTAGTTGCTTCATTTACAATACTAAGTTTTTACCAACAAGATACACGTAATATTCTACTAAGAAATATTAATGTATCATTATTGTTAGGTGAAGTTACTACTGTATAAATGTATCAATTTATATGCATTTAAGGAACTAATTGAAACAGTAATTTTGTGTACATGAATATTTTGTTGTCTTAAGAACTCCCTATCATATAATCGTCAATATTTTTCTTTTCAATTAACGTATACCAGTTTTATTAGTTAAATTTTGTAGATAAGAGTAGTAACAATGAGACATTCATAGATGAGATGGGTGCGAATATTGTTTCGTTTTGCAAATAAACAACATTAATATCAGAAAAATATACATGTAGTATAGGATCATTCAATAATGTAATATTTAAGAGAACTATAAAAACTTAACAGTTTATTTATTTAAGAAAGAATTTTCTCCTTAAAAAGCTAATGAATATTTTCAAATAATGGAAGATATATATTAAAGTATAAATAATATACTAATTCAAGTGGATATTATTGGACTTTATTCAAAAAAGAGTTGTTAGAAATTTTTATTCAGTGAGAGGAATGTATCACTTATTAATCGATAATTAAGCTAGAAAACAAATTTCTGAAAATATAAAATAGTAATCTTTAATATATTTTAAAAAAACTATAGAGGAATATTGCCTTATACTTATAGTTAATGATAATATTGCTCACTCTTTTGTCCTATTGTTTGTTTAATTTATTCAGATACGTTTTCACATGTCTTACAATCTAAATCACTAGATTCAAATTAAAAACATGCATGATTACAAATCGCATTTATAGGATAAGGAACAACTACAAGATATTTACATTTATTTTCAATTTTTTAAATTTTCTTGTATTAGAATATAAATTAAATCAAATATGTAAAAATTTGAAAAATACACTGCTTGCAACTGTCAATATAAACCTGAAGGAAGTATGCAAATAACATGAAATTCACAACATGAATTTGCGGAGTTGAGATATACAAATGATTAGAATTTTAGCACAGGCGCACATTACGTGTTTCTGTAGCGCCACTTCAAAGCCCTATTTAAGTATTAAAGATTTCCACGATGTCAAGTTTGGCAATAGTGTTTTTCTCGTGTTTTTTTCCCCCAAAAAAAACGATCAAGTATCTGAATTCGACAGATGACGGATATTGGCCTGCCGAGATTCCAGATTAACTTTAATGGAAATCAGTAGTCGTGTTAGACGAAGTCATACAAGTGTAATGCGGATATGTGATTTTTGGATGCAGGAGGGTACGACATTTGATCGCTTCTACCTCAATATACCTCTTCACGTGCAGACAAATTGTGCGCATGACAGTGACGGTCACTCAGGCACACGAACCATAGCAAAGCACATTCAATATTTCACGCATATTTCAGTTTCTGAGCGTACTATTCAAACCCGTTTAGAGAGGAGTGATATGTTGTAAAACATCATTGTTTCATCTACCCTTGAGGCAGAACCACAGACGACTCCGCTACCATGAGGCGATGGAAGAAGGTTGTGGACGGCAGAATGAAATTCTCTTTACTGAAGAGTCATGCTTCTGTCTTCAATACCACGATAGTCACATTCGAGTCTGGAGACACCGTGGAGATAGGATGCTGAACAGCTGCGTTATGCACCTCCACACTGGTCGAATCGGGTATTATGGTATGGGATGGTAATAGATATTATCCTTGTACTCCTCTAGTACATTTTGCCGGTAGTTTAAGCGACTAGCACTACATCTCTGAGGTGCTGTAGCCAGTTGTCTTTCCTTTCTTTCAGGGCTTGCCCACAGCCATATTTCATCAGGGTAATGCGTGACCACACGTGTCACGCATTGTCCAAAAGTTCTTCGTTGATCGCCTGATTGAATTGCATCTCAGGATGGCTCGCTCTCCGGAACTTTCATCGATATAAAATATGTGATTCATGGTTGCTCAGTGATTGACCCATATTATATCCCCAACTGCCACACCAGATCTACTTTGGAAACGTGTAGAAACAGTTTGATCTGCTGTATCCCAAGAAGACATTAATAGTCTAGTTCGAAGAGTAAGGCAGTGGTGATATCCAACAATGGCAGCTACTCTGAATATTGAGTTTGGCAATAACCACATTTCACAGAGATCTATAAATTTAATCATTTGATATTTGGTCAAAATCTACAAAATAAAATTTGTTGTAACATTTCTTGTCTTTCTTAGTGTTGCAATTTGAATGGCCAGCAGTGTAATTGAAATTTCAATACGTAATTTAATATACAAAAATAACATTTTAATTTAATCTATAAGAAAACCTTTAAATGCTGCCTAAAGTCACGTAATTTTACTTTCCTCATTTATATAAATTACTTTAATCAAAAAATGGATGCTAGAAAATAAGTAGCATTGAAGAATTTTGTCACATAAATCGAGTAATTTGAGTTAAAATTAAGTAATCTCAAATTATGTTTGAATCACTCTTGATTAAAATTTTGTTTTTAAAAATTCTAAATATTATTATTTTTTATCGAGTGCCAGTCAGACTGGCAGTATGGGTGCGCTGCTCCACTTTTTCAACTTAACCGCAATTGGGTGTGGAGTCCGACTTCCTCAGTACACACATGCCATAGGAACCAGTTTATAGGGTAGGCAACCATTCACAACCCGTTCAGACAAGGAAAGGACAAGAAACACAGAGAGAGAAAGAGGAAGTACACCCATGCCCGAGCCGGGATTCGAACTCAGGCCCTTCCCATCCGTAGTCAGTTACGCTAACCACTAAACAGGTTGGGCGGCAATATTATTAAATGTAATGATTGTATTAACATAGCATTATAACATTTTTGATAGCTATTTCTTATTTTTAACTATGTAAATGTTTTTTTTTTCTATTTATGATAAAAGGAATTTAACTAAATTATTACTTTGAAATAATGCATTTTTATGCATAGTATGTATAAAAATATAAAAATAAATAATATATATATTTTATAATAAATACTTAATTTGGTATTGATTTATTATAACAAATATGTGTATCCGCTGTAACATATCAACAACGAGCAGTCTTTGGAATTGCTCAGAAATCTGGCAGAAGTAAAAACAAACGGGGTCTTTTCCATTATTCATGAAATGTGTGCATTGTTATCAATGTGTAGTTCTCACCTACTTCCAACTAATGAAAAAAATATGTTACGTCATTTCTTAAGCAAAATTTCTTTGTATTCTTCTCTTATTCTTTGACATATATACAGAGAAATCAGAAGTTTCCTTATTGGTATCGCCATTAGTAAGTAATCTGAAATGTTTCCGAGAGAATTTTCTAATCTTTTCGAAAAACATTGTTGTTAATAAATAAG
>JAPDSC010012687.1:0-13019 GCA_026290005.1 Latrodectus geometricus | reverse complement strand
TTCTGTATTGATTAGTTTGACAAGTATTGTGCAGTTCATCCTGTCTAAGTTCATCTTGTAAATCACCTGGAAATCCCGAATCTTCATTGCTAGTAACATTTATATCCATGCGTACCCTTTTTGGTGCATTATTATCTTCGTCTGTAACAGAACGCCCGCGTTTTCTACTCGTTTTATGATTTTCCTTACTTGGACTTCTTGAGCAACCACTTTGTTTGTATGTGGGGTTTTCAATATCTTGCAATGGTGTAGAAGTGCAAGATTGAGAAATATTGTTCGAATTTGAATCCACCACATTACCGTAAGCTTCCTCTCTAAGAACTTTTATCCTTCTTTTTATATCTTTTCAATCTTACTAAGAAGTGGTACAAAATGGTTCCTGTAATTCACTATGTAAATAATATTATTACCTGTACCTATCTTACCCTTAGTAACATGTAATCCATCTATCTCTTTATCTCTCAATTCTATAGTCCTAACTTTCACGCCATACTTTTCGCATATCATTTTTCCTTCAACTTCAGGTCTTCCCCATATAACGTTTTCCAACTTTGGAATTTTTATTTCTGAACCAGAGCTTGTATTTTCAATGTCTTCTGCAGTAAATTCAATACGCGGAATATATTCACAAAGTTTCTCACCTTCCCCTTTTAAAACAATACCCAACCATGAACCTTTTTTTGATTTATTAGGTTTTAGTGCATATCGCTTACAATTTTCCCGCAAAGACTTAACACTAAATCCTTTACTACCTGCAATCAGACCTTTATCTTTTAGCTCGTTCAATCCTTGAGCTATGGAATCAAAGATACAATCCCCTTCACCAACAGCAGCTCCTATCTTAAGGCCCTCAGGCAATTTCTTCCTTAGTGACTCTAAAAGTTGATGAAGATTCTTTTTCTCCTCTTCATTCTTTGCGTTTTTTATCCCACTGAAAATGGAAATAGGTTCTCTAGTAACGAAATATGACTTTTCAAGAGTGCTCTTACTATTAGGTGATTTACCGGACTCTTTACTCACTGCTAACATATCGACTCACTATACTAAACAATTCAGTTTAAAAAATCAACAAAGTAAAGTTATATTTTTGTTACTAATAACATTATTTCAATAGGTATATATTTCAATATTTTTTGTCAATTAAATTAATAATATTTTCGCTTTTGTTTAATTAAAAATAGTAACCGTGAGAGCTGTTTTTCTTGGAATCAGTTGGTCTACCGCTTGTTCTGTGCGAACTTGTATCTTGAAGAAAGCATCTAATGTTTTAAGCTTAAGCGTTAGATGAAGAAGGGAGGAACTCTGAGTGCGACATAAAATCTGTAAAAAAGATAAGAGCTCCCTTCTCAAAAGTATAGGCTGAACGGTATTGTAGAAAGACCTAAATGGTTCTAATTCTGTATTCACAACACTAGCCTTAATTTTCATTTTAAATGGTAATAATGTATGGAGTTATATATGATCAACAACTTTTTAGGTATAGACGTATCGAAAGATCGCTTTGATGTCTTTCTCTCATTTATAAGTAAAAAAGAAAAACGTGAAGCTAGAAAAAGGAGTTTTAAAAATGATGATCATGGATTTCAAGGTCTGCTGAGTTTTCTACAAACGCATAACGTAGAAGTAAAGGCATGTATGGAATCCACTGGTTGCTACAGTGAAGCTTTAGCTAAATTTATACACAATGCTGGACATTTTGTTAGTATAGTAAATCCTTATTGCATAAAATCTTATGGAAGGAGTAAACTTGAACGATGATCAAACTGATGCAGAAAATATTGCTGCCAAAGGCAGGAACCAACTCTCTGGGCACCACCTTCTTCTGAAAAGAAAAAATTAAAACATCTTTATCGTTGTCCGGCTGCGTTAAAAGATGAATTGACATCAGTAAGTAACCACTTAGAAAAAAAAAGAGAGACTGCTTTAAGAAGTCGCAACTGCTTGGGAATACCTTGCAATAAATATAACACAAAAAATAGAAACAATAAAAAGCTCCATACATCAACTAACACAAAGAGTTGTTAAAAAATTTTCAACTTTTATTAACTATTCCAGGAATAGGAAAGGAATCATCAATAGCTATTTTAGCTGAACTTCCTTACATAAAGGATTTTAGAGACGCCAGGCAATTGGCAGCATATGCATGAGTTATACCACGAAATATGACGTCAGGTTCATCTGTATATGCCAAACCCAGATTAAGTAAATCAGGTTCACAAACATTACGTAAGGCACTTTTTCTTCCAGCTATAGTAGCTAAGAATCACAATCCTATCATTGTTAGTTTCTGCCAGAGATTAAACGAAAAGGGTAAACATAATATGGCTATCGTTGGTGCTGCAATGCGTAAGTTGCTCCATATCGTTTTTGGTATTCTTAAATCCAGATGTGCTTTTAATCCTGGTCATATTAAAAACTACAGGACTAAGAAATTGAGCGAAGGTTTAATGCTACCATCCGATCTTATATAAAATAGTATTTTATATAAATTTATTTAATATAGTTGGTTAGTGTATATGTTAGTTATTTATTTATACAAGCAGAAACTTACTTATCAACATATACATTAACTATACCGCTACAAAGTTGGAAGTACTTTTTTATTTTACAATACAGCTTTTGAGATTCAGTTTTTATAATTTTCTTGTTGACTGGCTATCATTATGTATACCATTATATTTGGAGCAGGCAGTTACTATATCCTAAAACTTAAATATAAAGGAATTCCTGTCATTAAAGAAGCGCAATTTTATAAGCACGGTATTGGAGCTTCAGTGATTGACGCTTTTACATCTGGAAAGGACAGCAATCATGTTTGATTTTTCTTCCTTAATTAATTTATCCCTAATCTGGGGATTACTAATTGCCATAGCTGTTTTACTATATGTTTTAATGGATGGGTTTGATTTAGGTGTTGGTATTTTACTTCCTTTTGCACCGTCAGATAAGTGCCGTGATCACATGATAAGCTCAATAGCACCATTTTGGGACGGAAACGAAACATGGTTGGTATTAGGTGGTGGAGGATTGTTTGCTGCCTTTCCTCTTGCATATTTAATATTAATGCCTGCCTTTTATGGTCAAATCATCATTATGCTGCTTGGCCTTATAGTGCGCGGAGTATCCTTTGAGTTTCGTTTTAAGGCAGAAGGACAATATAGGCGATTATTTCATTATGCCTTTCATTTTGGGTCACTTGGTGCTACATTTTGCCAAGGCGTGATTTTAGGCGCATTTATACATGGTGTAGAAGTAAATGGACGCAACTTTTCTGGCGGCCAATTTGATTGGGCAAGTGCTTTTAGTGTAATGACAGGCATTGCTGTAATATTTGGATATGCGCTTTTAGGTTTTACATGGCTCCTAATGAAGACAGAAAATATAACACAATGGGCACGCAAGCTTGTTTCTTATACGCTTGGTTTTGTAGGTATTTTCATGGGACTAGTGAATATAATGACACCATTTTTAAATGAACGTATTAAAAACTTTTGGTTTATGCCAAATTTTTATTATTTATTTTCTATTCCATTATTCACATCTTGGCTATTTTTCCTGCTGTGGTTTGATCTCCAGAATACTAAACGGGAGTACAATCCATTTTTTCTCACTATTGCTATTTTTCATGGGATGTTTAGGAATTAGTGACTATCCATGGATTATACCTTTTCAATATACCATTCTGGATGCAGCTGTTTCTGGGCCAAGTTTACCTTTAATGCTCATTGTTAAAATACCGCTTTTACAAATCATTTTAACTTATACTGGTTATTGTTGCTATTATGTCTTTCGTGGAAAATAGAATTATGAACACACATATTAAGGAGTTAGTGATTTTATGGTTAAAACTTTACTCTCAAATCAAGCAGTCGTTCTGGCTTATTGTTTTATGGGTTGGCGGTTTATTATATTAACTTACCCGATAAAATTGATAGTTAATTTTTGTAAATAACATATTTCCTGTGTTTCCTCTCGTACCTAATTGTTCCATACGCAGTCAAATTAAGGAAAAGTAGTATTAGGAAGAAGGGCTGTTTTAAATATTAAATGCAGTAATCTAGATTTAATCTAGCAGGTATGAATTATCCGATAGCAGGACTCAAATCAGTATGGTGGAAAAAACCATATGCAAGGAAAAGTGCTCAAAAAAATATGAGCACACCTAGGACAGAGTTACAAATTACTCATTGATTTTCGTTTTTTTTTTTTTTTTTTTAAACAATGTAATACAATTTTCTCTTTAAAAGAGATTTTAAGAAATAATTGGATTTGTAATTATATTAGGTTGGGGAAAAAGTTATCCATTATTTTTTCGGTAGACGTCTGTAGTGATCGCTATCTCGTGAGGTATCTATCAAACAATTTCAAATTTATGCTCTTTGGAAAGGTGACATTTGACAATAAAATGTTCTCTTGTGGTTTTTTGTTTGATTGATTCAGTTACGAGTACAAGGTTTCAAAAATAGAAGACAACAAACAGAAAATTCGATACATTTTAGTTTTTCTTTTATAATGGCGAAAATGCTAACCAGGTGGCTAAAATTGTGAAAGGTGTTTATCGTCCTATATATGACTGTAATAACCAGTTATGTACAATTTTTGTTTCGTCGATTCCGTTCGGGTATTTGGATGCTAAAGATGCACCTCGCATGGATACAACATCGTCGAGAATGTCTATAAAATATCAAAAATTATCAAACTTGACAGCATGTCAGCAGTCGTAGCTTCGCACAAGACCTAAAAATCTACATGAAAACTGTTTTAAACCTTTTTACAAAGCGAATCTGAAAGAAGTTACAAAACGTTCACGTAAAAATAATGGATTTCTTTTTCCCCAAACTAATATATTGAGTAGTGATTGAAATTGCTTTTGTCGAATCGCTATAATGTATTCGAAAATAAGTTTTCCTTCAAGTTACAAACCTATTCGACACATCTTTGAAAAATCTAAATAACGCGATTTTTAATTATATATAACAGATATGATTTGTTTTTGTCACTCTACGGTCATTTATGTTTAACGAGAGCTAATTAAATTAATTAGCTAATTAATAAATTTTAGGGAACTACGGTTTAATGTGGATTTTGAACCACTACGAACATTCAAATTCAAAGGAGGATTCGAACCCACGAACTCTTGGGACTGAAGGCAAGAGCACTAACCATCTGGCTGCCAGCTGAGCTCATAAACAGGAAATATGTTTAGATTCAAATTAGAGATGTCGTGCTCCCAAAATTAGAGGTACATCAGAACAAATACTGTACTATCTTAAAAAAATAACTTGATGTATTTGGGAGTTATACGCTCTCAAATTTTAACATAATTTTTTTTAATATTTAAGCATATGAAATGCATTAAAGCGACGTGTTTACAAACCAAGCCAAGCAACTCTGGTTTTTGGAGTCAAAATTTTGATAACTGCAAATTTCAAGATGGTTTATCGAGCAGTATTTGTACACAAAGGCTAAGTGGACCGAGACATACTTTAAAGTGGATTCCAAGCCACTAAAAATATTCAAGCTTTAAGTACGAAACGAACCCAAGAACTGTTGAACTGAAAGACAGAAAATTAACCATTCGGCTACCAGCTGGGTGATTCAATTTAACTTCAAGTTGCGAATACATATACACGCATTACTAACACAAATGCCGCCCAACCTGTCTAGTAGTTAGCGTACCTGACTACAGATGGGTGGGACCTGGATTCGAATCCTGGCTCCTGCATGTATGTACATTCTCTCTCTTTCTTATCTTTGTCATTTCTTTGTGTGTGAATGGTTGCCTACCCTATTAACAGGTACCTATGGCATGTGTGTACTGAGGAAGTCCGATTCCACACCAAATATGGTTCAGTTGGAAAAGTGGAGCAGCGCACCCCGTATTGCCAGCCTGGCTGGCACACGACAACAACAACTAACACAGATAAAACCACTTCTAATTATGAACCGATTGATTTGGTTTGTCGCTTTACATTTTTTTTTCACATGAGGTTAAAACTGCAGTTAAAAATAGTTATAATAGAGCCCATATAAACATCTGCAGCTGATTTAAATTGTCGCTGCTGAATTGAAAGCTAGAGTGTTAGACATTCAGATCCCATCAATTCTGCACTGAATCCATTATAATACAATTAACGCATTTCTATGCAATGCAATAGTCACACATTTACAGCAAGAAAAACAGTACTCAATATCTTGCTTTATCTTCCCTCAAGGTTATTCGAGCCAAAATTTCAGAAATCCCAGATAAAATGAAGACACGTATCTTCACGTAGAGAATCTGTATCAAAAACTTTCTTTCTAAGGAGTAACATCGTAAAAAGCTTTTTAATTATCTGTAAAAAAAAAAACTATTTCGCTTTAGAATTTCGAGTTCAAAATTCATGAGAGTTTCAAGGCTTTTATTATTCCGGCATTTCTCCAGAAGAAATTGTTATAAATAGTTTACAGCTAAAATCTAAGAAAATGAACATTTTAAAGTGATTGAATATCTTATAGTTAAAAGAACTATATATTTTTTTTAATAGAACTATAAGATTTAAAACATTATCTCAAATCCGAGTAAAATTATCAAAACAAATTCTTATACATTTTTAAAAAGATGAGATTGACGTAAAATAATATTTAACTAATGAAAAAGTGACATGAAATAATTAAAACAAATAATTTTATGTAAAAAAAATTTAATTTTTAATGAAATTAAAAATAGCTACTTGGTTTATTAGTTAAAAAAAATAATGATCATTTTTCGAGATTAGCTAAACTGAAGACTCTCACGAGATTGAAACTATAAGAGATAATTACGCAAATATTTATTACTCAGAATTGTTTAACTTCACTGAATGACTAAAAGAACATTTATCATGAAATGATTATTATTTAACTCACTTTACTATCAATTAATGATTATCATTCTTAGTCGATAGCATCCACACCTAAGATTTGATTTGGTTTGTCGCTCAACGGTCCTTTTTTGCACACGAGGACTAATTAAACCTTAGACTGACGGTTTAAAATGGAATCTAAACCAATATAAACACCATACCCAAGGTAAGATTCGAATACACGAACTGATGAACGGAAGGCAAGATTGTTAACCATTCGGCTACCAACTCCACCTACACGCCTGAGGAAAATATCGATTCACAAAATATTAGGTTGGGGAAAAAGAAATCCATTATTTTTACGTGAACTTTTTGTAACTTCTTTCAGATTCGCTTTGTAAAAAGGTTTAAAACAGTTTTCATGTAGATTTTAGAGTTTTGTGCGAAGCTACGACTGCTGACATGCTGTCAATTTGATAATTTTTGATATTTTATAGACATTCTCGACGATGTTGTATCCATGCGAGGCACATCTTTAGCATCCAAATACCCAAATGGAATCGACGAAACCAAAATTGTGCGTAACTGGTTGTTACAGTCATATATAGGACGATAAGCACCTTTCACAATTTTAGCCACCCGGCTGTCTTTTTCGCCGTTACAAGAGAAAAACGAAAATGTATCGAATTTTCTGTTTGTTGCCTTCCATTTTTAAAACCTTGTACTCGTAACTGAATGAATCAAACAAAAACCCGCAAGATAATATTTTAATGTCAAATGTCACCTTTCCAATGAGCATAAATTTGAAATTGTTTGATAGATACCTCACGAGATAGCGATCACTACAGACGTCTTCTGAAAAAATAATGGATAACTTTTTCCCCAAACTAATATTAAAATAATAATCAAAGTTTTTCTAACATCAGATTTTTTTGAAGGTCCATTTAGATATTAGTTTCTTAAGTTTGTGCTAAAGATAAATACCCAAATTTTTAATTCGAAAATCTTACTCAAATTGTTTAGCAATGAAAGTTTGAGATTTTTTTAAAGAAATAATATAAAATGTACTTGTGGACTATTTTTCCAAATTTGGATTTCCTTGGAAAACCTTGGATCACCTAGGACAACTTTTAATACATCAAAAATTAAAGTATTAAGAGTATGATCTTTCTTATCATACACGAATTTTACACTCGATCGTTCGAAATAATTTTAATTCAAAGAAAAATATGATTAGTTCTTAAATGTTAATTGGGATCATTTTAGATCTTGAAGCATTGGCAGTTTAAATTGAAAAGAAAGCATGCATATTTGCAAGTTTGAATTGTTGCCCTACAATCATTTTTGCACACGAGACTTACGGAGCCGATACAACTAACTTAAAAATGTCCATGAATGAGGCGGGAATCGAACCCACGTATTGCTGAACCAAAGATAAGAGCTAAATCTTTTCAGCTGTCAATGCAGTTACATATTTTTAGGAAAGACTTCTATGTATATAATAATGTATTAAAGCAACAAAAATACATTAATTTTAAAATTAAAAGAACGAAATATATTTGAAAATTTTAAATAAAGATTAAAAATCATAAAAACAAATGTCTGGAAATTATTGATTACAACTGAGGACACGGAAAAACTCCAAATTTTCCATTTGAATGCTGAGTTATTTTTTGCACACATGGATAATTTAATTCCTCTGGAACTTAGAATTTTACTACGGACCATACATATCACCCTACTTGTGGTTGGAATTCAACCCATAAGATATTGAACTGAAAACCAGTTATAAGCCCGATGAGTACAAAATAACGGAACTACAATTTACCGCTTTCGAAAAATAATTTACTTTATTAAGTAACAAATACTTGACATTCAGTTTGCATTTTATAATGAAATAATTCGAATTTAAATTATTTCACACCATTATATGCCTATAATTTACCTAATTTAATTTAAATGAAGGCACCCAATTTAGTAATAAACCAAATTAATGTCGCTTACAGCAGGGGTGGCCAAGGCGTCGACCGCGGTCGACTTGTAGACCGCGAAGAGATATTAGGTAGTCCACGAGACCATCCCAATAATGACCTCGGATATTAACAATTTAATTTATGACATAGAATCAATGAATTATTTATAATAAAAATTTACTACAGTCTACGCTTTAAAACCCAAAACAAGCTGTGCAAAGATTTACAATTTAAAGATTCATAATTAAAGGTTTACGATTTAAAACCTAAAACGGACATGATGAGGGCGATTAAAATATTAAAAAAAACTATAGAAAGGTCATCATCTCAAATTAAGAAAACATGAATTGAGAAACTTCAAAAACGTGGAGGAAGAGTGCATCCATAATCCAAACTGGAACTTCGAAATTTCGCTTAATACTTACTTGTTTTGTTTGAAGAATTTGAAAGAAGATTCGCTGACTTAATTAGGTTGAAAGAAATACTCAATTTTATGATATTTCCCCCATTTATTGAAAATGTCAACATTGACTGACATTGTCACAATGAAAATGTTACAATGATGTCACAATGAAAATGGCAACATTGATGGACAAAGTATCTGAAAAAATAGGACATTTAATAGATATCACAACAGTCACAGTCGAGGAAGAAATTATTAAGTTAAGATGCGATATATTTCTTAAATCCAGAGTATGTTTAGCGATATTGAGTTTTGGAAATTAATTTCTGAGGAAAAGTTTCCGAATATTTACAAATTGATTTTGTATTTGAAATCATACTTTGGATCGAAGTTTCTTTGCAAATCTTTTTGAACCATGAACAAAAAACAAACATTGGTCACATTTAACAGAGGAACATTTAATTTCGTGTTTATGCATTGCAATAAGCTCGTACCAGTCGCGAAACTTGTCGCAGATATACAGTGCCAAATTTCAACTAAACGAAGTGAATAGGATGGTCTGTTTTTTATATATGAATACGTTGATTATTTTCGTCAGTAAATTTTTATTTTGTAAATATTAATATTAAGCTTTTTTTTTAGAAAAAAAGCTTAATATTAATTACAAAATTTACCATTTTTCTTGTTACCGAAAATAAATATGAACATTAATTTAGCTCTGCCATTGGTAGACCGCCTTTGATTTTTTAAATGTGGAGTAGACCCCGGATCCCAAAAGTTTGGCCACCCCTGGCTTACAGCATCTTGTAACATAGTTAATATTGCGTTCTCAAAGTGCGCAACGATGCATTTCCTAACTTAAATATAATTTAATACTTTGAAAACATAAAATATATTCCCACTACAAAGAATCCCCATTAACTAAAACAAATATCTGCCACTCAAACGCTACAATATGAATGTAAAATACAGGTGCATGCCGGGAACTTAAAATTTTAGAAGAGATTGCAATTTTAATTATTAAACTGGTAACCAATTTCTCGAAGCATAACAGACGAAATTCTTCCGCTCTAATTTCTTAACCGATAATGGGCATCATATTTTAAAGTATCTTTATTTTGTATCCTCAAGCAAACACAGCTGCGCTAATATTCATCAGGACAGATGAAATAAGGCAAAACCATGAGGAACTCATTAGCGGCGATTACAGAAAGATATCACCGATAATATTCTTCGATTACCACAAAAATCCCATTTAAATTTGGCCTGCGTCTTTAGAAAAATCCATATTTTTAAGTACAGCATTAATAGTTTAAGAGATAATAATGCATCTCAAAAAATTATACCACAATCTTCTGAGTAAAAATAGTTCATAAATAAATCAAATTGATTATCCAAACAAGTTTTATAAATATTTTTGATACAATTATTTATGCTGATAACAATAACGAAATGCAGATAAATTAACAGTTAAAACACGTGAGTTAAACGTAACAATAAAAATGCTTTAGTTTAGAAATCATTAATTCTTGTTTTGAAATATTTTCGGAATTTCCCATCAAACGCCACAATAATTTTGCATTAAAAAGCTTCTGTATTTTAAAAGCCATTTTTTATTAAATATATTTTCCGACCAACGCATTTTGTAGAACTCAAATTTTTTTATGAACATATACATATAAGATGTTATTACTTTTAAATGCATACAATCTTATCTTCAAAGTAATCAATTTTGGCTGTTTCATGAGAACAATTTATGAAAATAAAAAGTGAATAAACTTATTTCCTACAAACAACTCAGATTGAACATTGCATTTTCAGTCTTCTTTAAATTAATTTATTGGATTTTCCATTGAAATTATAGGATAATTCACTGAATTTGAAACTATTCAATAAAATATTGGAAGACTGGTGAGTCAGAAATAAATTGAAGTGCATTATATAGAAATAAACTATTGCTTATGTAGCAATTGAAGCAAAATATTTTATAAGGCAGAAAAAAATTATAGTATATATATATAAAAAAAAATTTAGCAAACTCGCTTAAAGAGATAAATTTCGGATTGGTTTCTGTATTGCTAAGTGATCAGTTATTTTATCAAGAGTTTAATTTTGGATTAAAGCTATTCATAAAATATTTCTAAGCATAGTCCATTTTTGTAGTGAATCACATCGACAAGCATGAAATTTTAATTTATACCCTAAAAAAATATCCCCAGATAACTTGTATTGTTAATTATGAAACAACCCAGTTTAACGAAAAATGGTGTATATAGATTTCTTAAACATAACTCGTGTATATTTAAATCATGGTCTGACGTTTATAATCAAATACAAATGATAAAATAAAACTACTCTGTATCTAAAGAAAGCTAACATTTAATATTAGATTCGAGATTTTTAAAATTATAAGTATTAATCTTAAAATGATTTTTCTAAAAATATATTTAACAGTTTCAGTTAAACATATTCATTAAAATTCATTTAGTAATGCTTACTAAGCATTAACGAATTTACATTACAATAAAAAGTAGCCACGAATTTCTTTCGAATCACTACCAAGAAAAATCGCCATTGAATTATTCTATTTCGTAACATAATTAAGTTTTGTAGCAAGATTTCGTAAAATTAAAAATTAAAACATTCAGTTTATCAAATTATATTTAAACCGAAATAAGTTATTTCTATAAATTCTAATCTTCTGATAACATTGTAAAAACAAAAGTTTATATACGCATTTACATATAACAATTTCCCCCAAACCATATTGCACATTTCTTTTCATGGTAAATTTATTTCTAATCATTTTGCAGATATTCAGTGTCAACATTCTTTATAGTATGTTACGCGATACAAATTGTTTTCAATGTATTTTCCCAAAAAATATATACACAAAAATTTGGTTTGGTGAATGTTCTTTGTTTTTGTACAGGAAACCAGAGTTTAAAGTAGATTACGAACAATTATCCATATCTTGAGATGGGAGTCGAACCCACGAACTATTGAATCAAAGGCTAGAGAATTAACAATTTAGGTGTCAACTTTTCTGATCAATATTTGATGGATAAAACAAAAATAATAATATAACTTTAAATTTAAAAAACTATACAAATAATTTTCTTTAGATACTTTTGTTGGTACTTATTTATTTCACATAATATTACGTATAACGCTCTAGTAAACTTTATGTAGCGCAGTATATAAAATAGCAAAAAAATATACATTTTTAGAGTTGAAATATATCAGCAAAAGGTAAATACGATTCAGAGAATATTTCACAACAAATCAAATATTTAATATTTACAAACGATCTGGGAGAATTTATGTATGTGTACTGTCATAACGCTATTTCCCCTATGTCAAAATTTCAAAATAACATCTACTCTTCTTTTTTTTTTTTTTTTTGTGCTACATCATGTTTATTTGGTGTAGTAGCTAAAAAATCGTTCACAACGAAAAGTATCCGAGTAAGGATTTCAAAACATGCTTCTTTCTATCTACAAGCGAATAGAAGAAGGAAACGTATGCCAAGTCACGCAAAGTTATTTCAAATGAAAAGCAAACAAGAAAAAAAAAATTGTACTCACTTTCGATCAAATAGTTTCATCCATAAAGAATAACGTTAGAGAGAGAAATATATATCCACATTTATCGAACCAACACGAGTGCAAAAAAAATATATAATTCTACAAAAACACAAGAGCGGTTGCCACAGCAGTGAATAATTCACATCAAGCGCACGCTAGTAATGTCGATATGCAGTGGGGGGAAAAAACACATAAACAAAAGCGCAACCACAACAAAATTAATAGGCCAAAA
>JAPDSC010012682.1:1741-12644 GCA_026290005.1 Latrodectus geometricus | reverse complement strand
ATTTAGCGCTGTTTCGCATTACGCTATGCTTTGATAGAACGTATCCCCCTCGTTAAGCGGGGTCTTACTGTATTTTTATGTATGCAATTTCCATATATCCCCAAAATTGATGTGGTTTAGCAGCAGATGGTGTATTCAAGGCCATTTGTTGTGCAAGCATGGATCACACATTTTCTATTGACAATAGATCTGAAAAGCAAGAAAACAAAGGAAGCTATGTAATCTGAGAGATAAAGGAAAACTCCTGAGCATTGCTCACTCTGGAATAAGGCTTACAACAAGAGTTAAATGTAGAGAAGGTCAATCACATCAGAGAAGTAGCGCAACCTATGCAATGTTCCGGCAATGCGTACTGCCGTGTTCAAATGTGGTACACATTCTCTAACGTACGTTTAACTCAATTTTTCCCTATATTAATAACGTATGATACAGTTTTACATCCTGATCCACATCGAAACACAATCGAAGTGAATCGGCAATTTGATCAGACAAAAACTTAAGAATTCCATTGTAAATTGTCCATTGGGCAGAAATTTAAAATTTTATTAAAGTTTAATCTGGTAATAAAAATCAGACACAGTAGCCATGCCTGTTATTTATCTACTTTTCTCAGGTATTATAATGACACCTGATTTTAGTTCTCTATTTTCCTTTCGAAAAATATCATCTCGATGCAATATCTGTAAAGTAATACAAGTAACGATTCAAGACGTCTGAAGTTTAAAATTAAAAGCATAGGATATAGTTAGAAATCATAGGCTTTATTTTAATATTTATTTCAATGAAGGATTATAAAGAAGGATAAAAAATTATGTTCATAAATAATTTCATAGCTAAAGGGAAAATAATAATTTTATTCACAAATATTGGGATATTTTTCGTTTAATCTTTTAAAAGATACTTTATATTTGAAGAATTCTTCTTTGTAAAAGAAATGTTAGATTAAAGATAAAATCTCTGTCCATATGAAAATAATCTTCCGTTTAAGAAACTTTTATAATAAATTTCATTTAGAAGATTTTTGCATTCATTTTAGCGTACCCACATGCTTATTAAGGAATAAAACTTTTCGTTAATTTTAGTGATTTTATATTATGTATTGGTAGTACTTAATCTGTTTATTTTAATGAGTTGTTATAAATTTAATAATTTCCTTACCAGATAACATTATAAGGGGTGATCAAATGAAAAAGTACGAAAGTACACAATGGGCACAAATGTAGACTTTATTCAAGATATACACCATAGCCTTGAGCACAACGATGAGCAAACCAAAGGATTCCTTGTTCCCAGAATTCCTGAGGCCGTTTTTCACTATCTTTCACAGCGTCCTTGAGTATGTCGTCCGAGATGAAGTGCTTTCCTTTCAGGTGTTTCTTCAGTGGATTAAGCACATGGAAATCGCAGGGCGACATATCTTTGATGTAAGGTGGATGGTTCAACGTCTCCCACTTAAATTTGGCCAGTTACATGTGTGTAACTCTGGAGACGCATGGACGCGCGTTATCATGGAGCAGAACCACACCCTTGGAGAGCAACCCCGGTCTTTTGTTCTTGATTGACCTGCGTAGGCGTGGAGTGACTCACAGTACGCATCGGAATTAATGGTTTTTCTGTGCTCAAGGAGTCGTGTCCTTATACGGACTGCAGCATTATTTGTACGCCGCGTCTGGTAAAAGCCTCTGCTCAATTCATCGCATGCTGGTGCCCACGCATGCTGTGGTAACATTCAGGGACTCTAATCACATACCGAGATGTCTCGCTGCGTTCTCCCATGGTAGAATACGCAAATATTTAACTGTTACGTTTTTAAGTCATTTCTTACCTTTTTATTTAATAACCTCTTGTAAATTACTTGAATTTACTTAATAAGAATTATGAACAAAAAAGACATGATTGTTTTTCAGAAGGAGGCAATGATTTGATGACGTAAGTTGAAAACCTTATTGTGAAAAATATTAGTAGAAGGAAATGTTACAATCATTTTATATTGTTATTGCTGATCTTTAAATGAAGAAAAGTGTGTGAAGTTTAGTTGTTTGCTAATCTGTAAATTTTGTTATATATATTTGAATCTTCTTAAAGCAAATAAGTACACACTAAAAGATTTTGAATAAAATAATAGAAAAAACAAATTTATTATTTATTTTTTAAGATTGATTAATAGTGTTTTTTTTTCTGAGATTGTTTTATTTACAGAACTCACAATAATACAGTTTAGAAAAAATAATAATAATTTTTCGCTCTTAATTGTAATAGTAAATTAATATTTTTAATTACATCATACATTTAAAATATTATGATTTATATAATTGTTTTATTAAATATGGACGTTCTCATTTTGCTACTTTTTTTCTATGATGAAATATGTTTGAAATTAATTAATTTTACTCTTTGGTTTATTAGCTTTTTCTTATCATCTAAATCAAAAGCCTACTCCACATACCATAAGAAAACAATGAATCAGTTTATAACCTTACATTTTTTTTATTTTAAAAAAATAATATTAAAAAAATAAGCTAAATTTTATTAATCAATAGTTAAGAAAAATCTATGTTTCTGCAATTAATCTAAAATTTGTAATCTAAGTTATTATTTTCTATGAAGCTAACTTTTTGTGAAAAGAAAAATAATTAATATTTTGAACTTTCAAACGCAACGAAAATTAATTTATTTCACAAAATCTAGCAAAATAATTATCAATTAACTTTAAATATTGTTGAAGTTAATTTTGATGGTAGAAAATGTTGCTTAAATATTTTATAAAAATAGAATATAAAGAACATTCAAAATTATAGATATTTACTTTAAAACAATAGCTTCGTATTTTTGTCTTCATATTTTTTAAGTCTCATTGCTTTGGGTATATTTCATGGCTTTATTTTCTGAAACTCCTAACTAACGAAAAAAAAATTCCAGGAGAAAACTAAGTTGTTTATAAGAATAGAATGATATAGTATTACAAAAATATATCAGATAATAGATTCAATTTAACTTGTTTCAAAGTAATTACCAAAGAAACTAAAGAAATATTATATTACATTAATCAATTAAGGAATTTTTATCCGAAACAGATAATTGTTAAAAATGTTTGAAAGAAATCTTTATTTAGTTCATTAAGTGAAAGACATAATTCAAGTCTTGGAGCTTGCAATTATAAAAGTATAACATAACATAATTAAATAATTGAATTAATATCTTAAGATTTTGTTCTTAATTGTAGAGTGCATTAAAAGGATTTAAGATAATATGTATATTTACTAGCAAGACATAAACTCACTAAATATGTTATTATAAATATGATAGACTAATTAAATAGTAATGGTACTAATTACTCTCTATTGTCTAGACCGATATATAATTTATATGTCTAATGTACATAGTCTCTTAAGAATTACTGCAGTTTTTAACACGTATATAATACAAAATATTTTTTAAATTGAAATTTCCGTGCATTACCATTTTATATTGCATTAGAGAGAATTCCCGTTTTAAGCAGATAAAAGCAATGTACCATATAAATAAACAAAAATGCAGCAATTTTTTTTTTTTTTTTTGATTTTCCCATCTAAATGTTTCTTATTATTGTTTTATTACACTATAGAAAAAAACAGTATAAAACAGTATTTTAATCTCATAATAATGAGTAAACTATTACTATTTCTCTTTTAATTATTTTATTACTTCGAAGAGAAATAAACTAAATGAAATGGTATTATACTTAATAATTTAGACGACATTGTGTTTGCCATTTAAAAGTTTTCTGTAGTAAAATGAGAGACTTTTGTGATTTATAAAACCGAATTATAAGGATTAGTACAGTATGGTTGATTGGAATTTATGAGGAAACTCTTATCTACGTAAATACTCCGATAACAGGATTTAACTCTCCAACCTATATTTTTAAATAAGATTTGCAAACATTATGTAGATACTCACGGTGAAACATTGTTTTTAAAGTTACACATTTGTAATCACTGAAAGTTAGCTGAGATAGCTCAATTTCTGGCTAATAACAAAAACTATGTACTGGATTCCTATCTTCATTCTTCTATTTCAATTACGATCTTAAACATTAATATGAACGTGATCTAGTATCACTTTCATATTAATGTTTATGATCGTTCATTAAGTGTGAAATAAAGTGTAAAATAAAATTACTTACATATTTTTTCTCTGTAATGGTTTTAATATTATTTCTAGAATTACACTAATCACTATTACAAATTATTAAGGAAATGTGATTACTCTAAGGAAATAAAAAATATTTTAGGAAAATCATTTAAGAGTAAAATTTTCTTAATACAAAAGTATTATTAATACTTTTGTATTTAGTAAATTAACTGTAAATGGCTTACGTACAATAGATAAAAAGTCACAAAGACTGCAACGATGCAAATAATATGTAAAAATTTTGGTAAATAAATCACATAAATTTATTTAATCACTGATAAGCCAGTTATCGTTATGCATAGTTGTTGAATATGCATCATTGTTGAGTCGTAATGCATGATAGTTTCTATATCGCAAATAATATTTTTCCTACTTGATATGATGTGCGGTTATGTTGATTAAATAAACATGGATAGCATATCTTAAATTGGTTCATATCAAGTTACAAATGTTTGTGTTAAATTAACATTAATTTAGAAATTTGAAATTTGCAAATTTCACTTACGGAATACATTTTAAGATCAATTAACTAATTCAAATTTTAAGGTTAAGTCAAATTGCAATGATCAAGAAACGTATATTTTTTAATAGAAAAATAGGTGCATTATTTCCAATCTTTGTCTATGTACAAGTGTAAATTTGTGTGCATCAAATCTATTAATCAATGTATACATATTAAGTATTGTATACATGTATATCATGATATAAAAGTTCTATGAATACTATTATGCATAATTCTAAACCATTTGAAGTACTTTTAACAAGAGATTGTATTTTTTGTGTAGAAATGTATATCCACTTATAATTGAAAAGAATTTGTAATTTATATATATTACTTTTACATAAACACTTACTCTACATGTTTGCATTTAAAAAAAACATTAAAGAAACTAAATACTTGTTATAATATTTTAAAATTTCAATATATGAGTATAAAATAAAGGTAAATTTTCATTATAATATTTTAAGGAAAACCTTTTAACACATGAGTAAAAAATTTGTTCAAATAATATGCAAGGAAGTATTTTTTAAAAAGTAATTAATTTGAAATTTCATTTCTTTTGTAAAAGAGGCATTTTTAAACAAAAATTGAATAAAAAGTTTATAATTTTTTAGTTTTCCCATATTTTGTAAATTAGTAATTCTCAGACAGAAATAATAAAATATGAGATTCATTTTTTTTCGTTAATTTATATAGTTGTTTTTACATAATTCATAAAATAATTTGCAGATAATTCGAATATTTCACGAAAGTGTTATGTAATTGGAAAAATAAATTATTTGAATTTGTTGCTCAAATTTTTATGCATAATTTTATGTATACTGTAAAGTGATGTGTACATTATACACAGTGGTTGTTATTCAAGACAAATTCATACACATGTTATTACAGATCATAATTATCTTTTCATTTTTTTAGCATTTTATTAAAAGAGAGCAAGCAATAACTCTTTTCTCCCAAGTTCTTCAAAAGTGTTTTCTTCCAACTAGATAAATCTACAGTTTTAGCAGAACTTCCATTTGTATGCATATGATTGAAGTGTAAGATTTCTGACATGGTGATGATTACACGATTGGAATTAAAACAAAAGAAAGCCGAATAGTGTTTCAAGACAAATTAATGAGACATTCTATTTCGGAGGGCATTACAGAATACAATGTAAACAGTCTACCTTGAAGCTAAAATTTCACAGAGTAGGCTCCACTAGACTTTGATCCAATGTGCTTACAAGATATAGGGCGGACTAGTTTTCACTCTTTCAAACTGGTTGTGGCTCAATATTGGTTTGTGCTCTTTTTATAAAGAACAGACTAGCTATTCTTGTCCATAAATTGATCATTGACTGGAAATGACTATGTTCAAGTATTTGGATATTATTTGTAGCCATTTTTGGACAATATGTACCCACATAAAGATTGATATTTTGCGGCTAACAAGAGTTTCACAATATTCTGGAGAATTCCATCGAATAATTGAGCTCCTAAATAGCACGATATAAATTCCTTCAAATATTTATGGAATGTATTCAAGATGTTAGTTCTAATAATGATGGTAAATAGAGGTAGCATGGGAATCAGCAAGAGATTACTTGTGGAAAGTACTAATTTATGTTGTGATATGCAATATTATCTTAATTAAGAATATCACTACTTACATTACTTAATCACTACTTACAGAATTTACAACTTTATATTCATAACGCTATCTTCCATGCTGATCTAATTAAAAATATTAAACAGCATTAACAAAAAAGTAATTTAATGATATCCACGAAGGGTTTGACACCAATTATTAAATTAAAGTTTTAAAAAATATTTTTAGTAATTTTTTTGTTGTTTCTGATGACACTTGACAGCGCCAATTGATCCCATTAGACTAGGCGAATGAAGTCAGAGAGAGATCGTCTTCCGTTTTTTTTAATAGAGCACCCTCATATGAAGGTGGAAGTACGACTTTTCGCTCATGGATGGCAGCACCATCTGAATCTTCCAATTTAGAGATTGAAACCAGTGAAAACCAAACGCCTGGCTCCAACCACCCACTGATATTAATTTGAAATGGAAACATGGTGGACTTTGCAACCCGACATGACATATTTTACGTGCCCCAGTCGCCATTAGTGAACACGACGGATCTTCGGCTAAGCCGGGATTCGAATTCACCACCTTTTGGTAACGATGCCCTAACCAACCAGGCCAACGTGGCCTAAACTTTTTTGTACTTAAAAGTCATAAATAATTGAGACCTTTCTTAATTAAAAATAACTTTAACGCAGATTTTTGTATCAAATAACGCTTTGCTTTTTGCCACATATAAACCATATTAATGAATATTATCCCATTGAGTTTGTTTCTATAATGATTTTATACTCCAGAATAAAAACAGTTTGATATTTATTCTTTCAAATATCTTAATATTTTTGTTTCACAAGCAATGATCTTTCTGCTTTCAAAGTTATTGAAAATGTGTGTGATTTACAAATACTTTCTTATTTGGATTTAGAAAAAGAATATACACATATGCAATTTAAGTTTCTACTAAATTTAGAACCTTAACTGTTTATGTTTTTAAATGTATTGCTTTGAAATTAAGAAATTATGATTTTATTCAGTTTTATATTTCCTAGTTTTTCGTTTCATTTTTAAAGACATTTTTATTAGAATCTGAAGATTAACTCTCTAATGATTTTCACAAATAATTAAGTAACTTAGATGACATCTGTATTAGTAGTATCTGTTTTCTCTAAGAGTAATTAAATAACTCATTAAGATTTCATTTGAAAATGTTAATTGACGTTCTAATTAAATGTGCAAATAATATAAAAAAGTTTTTCTTAATTGAAAATTACGTTCATCGTGAAATTAGCATCAACAAATTATAAGAATAATTAAAAACGACTCACATTTTTTAATTCTGCTTTCAAATTTAATTAATAACGTTTGCTTAACGCTTAATATTTAGGAATATATTTAAAGAATTGTAAAGTATATTTATTATTCTTATGTCAAATTTCCTTGGTGTTTTTGTTTCATTCATTAATTGACATTATCTTGCTTTTTCTATTTGAAATAAATATAAAATTATGGAATTCAATTATTAAATAGTATGAAGATAGTTAAGATTTTTATGGTGAGTAGTACGTAACTTTAATATTTAATTATTTATTCTGATCAAATGTTTCTCAAAATATATATGTATATATATCAACAATTAAATTGGTAAATGTTTTTAAAAAATTAAGAAGACATGTTGAATTTCGGGAGAGATAAAAAACAATCTAAGGTGGAACGTTTTTATTCCTGCAAGTTGCAAATTATGGGGGATTTATTTATAAGAATTATAAAGTAAATATAAGAAATCTACACAATACAAGTAAAAATGTAATGAAATATAATACTTTTCTAAAAAGCAATTGAATTTCAATTAAATTTTGACCCCTACTATACCCCATAATAATGCTTCAGTTAAAAAATTACTCACTCCTTCAATGTAGAGCATATTGTTTTAATTCAAGCATTAGATAATTTAGAGCATATATCCACAATAAATACATAAAAACTAAGAAACTGTATTAAAATACCACTATTACAAGAAGGCTTATATGGAGTAAATCAAGCTCTATTATACGGTCAAAATTCCTCCTTAAATTTTTTTTAGACTACATTTTTAAACCATTATGAGATTATTGAGATAAAGGAGAATGGAATGATTGACTCACACTCTTCTCTTAAAAAAAGCAACGAATGCTTTACTGTTATTACATACCTTATTTATTACATTGCCAGTAATTGCCCATTCGTCTTCTAATACAAAATATTTGGTAAAAAGTAATCCTTTTTAAACTAATGTGGTAAAAAGAAGAAAGCTCTCCAGCGGTTTACTTCTTTATTTGTACCATCACTGCTCATAATCATATAAGATTTCCGTCATATTTCCAAAACAGCATCTTTAATTTTGTATAAATCATATAACCTTCCATCATTGTACAACAGGCATAGTAAAATTTCTCTTGGGATTGGTTGTGTGCTTACCATCATTCGACTTTTTTATTTTCGATCAGAAGTAGCCTTCATTAATTTACTTACCCTCTCATACCATATTACAAGATAAATTTCTGATTCATATGTTAATCTTCACCATAAATTTTATTTGGAAATGAATAATTAACAATGGAATTATTTATGAACACTTCATCAACATATAGTAACTTAACTATTAGATTTAATTTAATAATTTAGTTGAGTTGTTTTTACCATTTTCTATATATTACCCTGGATTCACTTATTAATTTAGTAATAAAATGTTCTATTTTAATCAGATAATCAGTGGTGCATAAATGATTACCAATTTCAAGGCATATGATTTTAAATTTTAAAAAGTATTATAATGTACTAAAGCAGTGTAATTTCCTTAAGAAATACCTGTTAATTCTTAGTATACATCAATATTCCTTCTCTTTGGTTTACTGTTTATCTTTGCTGTAGTCTACGTATTACGCATCAGTTAAATTAAAGGAAAAACTAAATTTTCTTTTGAAATCATATTTGAGCAAGTAAAATTGCTTTCCATCAAAATACTTTTAATTTGATAAATGATATAATAATTATTTCGTGACTTAATTTGATAAAAGATCTTTAATTCAAATTTATTCTTCAAGCAGTTTGGATTTTATTTTTCTAATGCAACTTTTGAGTACCTGAAATTTAATAAAATGTGTTAACTTTAAGTTATAAATACAGTAATCCTTATGTTACTTAATATTGGGTTGGAAACTATGAAACGGGCATTGAATGAAAGTAAAAAATAAAACGCACATTTTTCACATTATTTATCATATTCGTTTGAAATAATCTCCATTGGCATCTACGACTTTTTTGCCAAAGATTGGGCAAATCATATATACCTTTTTGAAAACAATCTTTACTTTTAGAGTTAATAAAGAATTCAATATCTTTTATGATATCAATTTGGTTATTGTATTTTTTCTCTTAAAAATAATTTATAATTAAGAAAAAGGTTATAAATGGTCTGTGAAATATCGGGTAAATACGGAGGATGTGGTAAAATTTCATATTGTAGATAAGTTAATTTGTCAACAGCAACTGAAGCTTTATGTGGTCGTGCGTTATCATGCTGTAACATTGCGCCGTGCCGATTGAGCAATGCTGGTTGTTTTTTCATAAGTTTCTCATGCATGACATCAATTTCACGACAATAAGACATCGCTGTTATAATTTCGCCTGGTTGTAGAAAAGAATAATGGATCACTCTTTGGGCATTCCACTCTATGGTGACCATAATTTTTTTTGATGAAATTTCAGTTTCAGGGTGTGTTCTGGGGGTGTATTCTTATCGACTAATTGGCTTGATCGTTTTCGATTATCATACAAAATCCACTTTTCATCACAAGTGGTGATTTGGTGTAAAAATGGCAATAGTGTATAGCGAAACAACAAAGATGCACACTTGCTTATGAGGTCGATCATCTGCAGTTGCGTCAATTCTTGCGGCACATATGAGTTCAAATTTTTGACTTTATTTATTGCACTCAAATGTTTTAACACAGCTCTATGACTAGTTCCTAGTTTAGACCCAAGTGCTCAATTAGTTGTGTGTGGATCGGATTCCACAATCGTCCTTAATTCCTCGTTATCAATATGAGCCAGTGGTCTTCCTCGAGGCTCATTAACGATACTCAAATTGCCAGAAAGAAATTTTTGGAACCAATATCGAGCATTTTTTTTCATAAGTGGATCCACCTCCGAATGCCTGATTAATATTTCTTGAAACTTGAGCTGTGGTATGATTTAATTCAAACTCGTACAAGAAGAGTAGATGTAAATCGCGTTTTGTTTCTATCTGGTTTAGGATAAAAATGAAATAAAAATGGGATACAAACACGAAAAAATTGTACAAAAGGAAAATACAAAAGAAGTATACCTTTAAGCTTTATAAATAAAAATATCGAGCACACGTTACAATGTATCTTTCTCAGTCGCAGCTGAACACAGACTAAACAGAAAACGCGTTTCATAGTTTCCAACCCAATATTTCTGATAGAAGATTTCCAAAAGCTTGTTGCACTATTTTGATAGAATATAGGCACAAGATGTGTACATACATCTATGCATTTATATGTATATACATACATACATACATACATACATACATACATACATACATACATACATATATATATATATATATATATATATATATATATATATA
>JAPDSC010012678.1:40810-57707 GCA_026290005.1 Latrodectus geometricus | reverse complement strand
AACTTTTAGCTCTACAGAAGGAATACAATTATAACTAAAGATAATAAAAAACTTAGAATTTCATGTAAATTTCTAAAAAAAGGCTTATGGGTATATAATGCTTATTTAAAATAATTCAAATTATTAATTAAAAAAGTTTATTAAAATTACTTAAAATTTCAATATATGGAAACGAAAGCCTGTATGCAGTAATTTTGCTAGAAATTCTGACTGCTATATGAAAGATACAGTACAATCTGTTGAATTGTTTTATTAATTTATATTTGAACTTTATATTCCGTGTGATGGTAAGAATTCAATACATCAACACACAATCAGAAAAAGATCTAATTGAGTAGGGCAATTTATGTGAAATACATCACAATCGTGGACAAAGGCATTGATGAGTAATAATAAAATTCCTATTTGACAATAATTGTACTTTATTCATAAGATTAATCACCAAGGAAAATGCTTTCCTCTTCTAAAAGAAATGCTCAGTGTAGAAAATGACAAAATACTAATTATGAATGTAAGTTTAGTATACGAGTAAGAAAGTATTATTTTAATCTGGTCTGAGAAGAATAGTTATATTGGTACCGGGGAATCTGATACGTTTCAGTACGGACATTGATGACACAGTAAGAACACAGCTCTCTCAGGTTTATACTAGTAATCTCGCTGGTAATTACAATTGATATTTTCCAGCAAAATACATCAAAGCGTGGGATACCATCATCTACGATCACATATCTCTACTGGTCAAAATGTTTTTCCAATATCCGGACTCAATAATAAATACAAGATAAAATCAATCCAATAAATCATTTATAATAGTACATGAAAATATTTTATCATCAGGATAATTCTGGAATTTTGCATAAAATTCAAACCAACTAATAATTTCTGCGAAGATATTTGAATATCTATCTAGCATCTCAATCTTCTTCTGTGTTTAGAAGATGAACCCTCCATCTCAAATGGTTAAGAGAGAATTGTCAACTTTTTTTTTACATTTTGACTTTAATTTTAATCAATCTTAAGTAGCAAATAATGCACAATTTTTTATTTGGTTGCCACTTTTTTTCTCTAAGTAGTAGAAAAATCAATAAATTGGAATAGTTTTGTTTATTCTGTCAGTGTATTACTTTGCTCAATTAATCATCACAAAATAATTTTAAATATGTAGTCATTATTTGTAATATGTTAATTATTATCATTATTAGCATGACATATCGTTTGTTTAAATATATTATTGCCTATAGAAAAGAATATATTCATACTTTCCACTCCACTAATTTCAAAAATAATTACTAATTAAAAACAATATTTATTCATGTTCTAGGTATATAGCTCTAAAATTAGTTTTGTTAATATTGTGCACCATTTTCGCACTTAATATATAGTTAAAAGGAGTAGCGAATTTTTATTAGTTTTGATTATATTGTGTATCAATGTCGCGTTTAATATATATAGTTAAAAGAAGAGTGGCGAATTTTTAATTTATTTATATCTCTAAGCAATTAAAATCTCCTGACATATTATGCGTAAACAATTCTAATCTTTTATTGAAAATCTTCGGGCTCAAAGAGTTTGCCGTTATTTCATTATGATTTTCCGGGAGGCTCCATTTAAACAATAAATGGGTTTCTGCAGCACTGGAGTTTTGGTAATGAAATTGACTTTTGGGAAGTGAGAAACCCAGTAGTAATTTCGTTGTTGGCCTTAGAGATTATACAATACTCATTAGTCAGGTTTCGTGACGAAGAGGCGGGAGTGCAAATTTAGGGAAAGGCCTATCGCTGTAATCCCGAAGCTCGAATTTCGGCCCAGCGTTGTCTTCCCCAAGCGCCGTTTACGAAGTAAACATAGGGGGTCATAATATATCGGGGTGTTCTGTGAATAGGGTCGGAATGTATGTGTGTGCGAACCGCTTTGCTATCATAGCTGTAACCGTGGGTAGGTGTGTACGCGTCGCTAGGTGGCTTAGGACGCGCATCATTAGTCATTGGCTTCTCACATTCTCTGCTCCATTTTCCAACTTGAAACCCGTTTTATCCTCTGGGTGGACGAAACACCTTTAACTTTATTAATTCCTGCCATGAAATGAGGGATTACTTATTGTTTGCAAGCAGTTAAGGTTTTAAATTGTCATTATTTAAGTAAGATAGAACGGTTATTAACATATAATTTGAAGACTACTGAATAATCATTCAACATTACAACATATTTAAGAAATGCTGTTAATTTGAATTTCAAATTCTGTATTGTGACTGCAGTGTGCTTTCTTCTTACCAAAGTAATTTTTATAATTCATTTTTAAACCAGATTCATTGGAAATCTTTCCATAGATATTAAGCATTAAATCATTTACCTCATTTTATAGTATACGTATAAAATAATTAGGTACTGCTATCTAAAATAGTTTAATGCATTTTTAAGAAACAATTAAATTTGCCAAAATATTTTATATGGTACTTGTGTTTATTAAGCGTTCTTATTAATCTTTATTATTTAAATTTTTGAAAGTGAATAATTATTCTTAATTTAAAATTATCAATAAGTTAGATAATACATATTGATATCAAGTTCAAACAATTTTAAGTAATAGTTTCAATTGTTTCATTACCATATTGCACACTGTTATTAACAAGAACTCACTAGGATATAACATGTTTACATATTTGCTTTTTCAAATTTGTCATAAGCATGATATAGAATTTTAAATTAAGTAGATTTTAAGGAATCATTAGTTTTTAATAGAAATCCACGTATAGATTTCCTAATAACATAAATAAAATAGATTCACATGAAAATGTATTATATTCATGTCAACAAGTTTTTTTAAGTTGTCATTCTTTAGAAAAGCATAATTTTCTATTGTATTATGTTGGTGAAAAGATATCAAATAAATTATTTAGTATTTCAATAATAAAAAATAATTTATTTCCTTCTTAAATAATATATGAAAAAGTAAAACATTCATATTTTGATTTCAAAATACTGTAAAAAATAAGAATATCGATTTTTAATTGAACTTTTGCTCTCCTGGATTATGTTTCTTGTAATTGACCTAATCTATTGAGAATTGACGTTTTTATTCCAATACACAATTAAGTCGTTCTTTAAGTTAATTAAAAAATACGTGTTTAGAAATAAATCCATTTTATAAAAATTGAATTTATTAATTTAAACCTATATTTTATAAGCATAATTATATTGCATTTTAAACTATAATAAATTTAAGTGTAATTTACACGTAAAATTTTTATTTTCTTTTGTGTACCAATTTTATTTAAATTCCCTGACTTGCAAAAACTATACAGAAACAAAAATGATTTTTTGTATTCTTTTGTTGTTTGACATAAAAATCCCTCCATTTTATGCTCCTTTTTTGTTTTTCCGTTTACTTTATATAACACAGATGGTTTTTAGAAAGTACAATTATATTGAAAACCTATTCGTTGACTTTCTCTAAAGATACTGGTTTTCTTAGAAGCCAAATTGAAAATCCCAAGTTTCGGTAACTGTCAAGTTACTCAATTGTGCTCACTTCCAGGTCGGCCATTGTTGTATGTAATTTTATTCAGCTTCCTTCCTACAGTCATTCAATTCTACCTGGAGAAATGGATTTCATTCAAAGCAGAGTCCCGGGTGTGATGTTTGATTCCAAAAATCCAATACCGTTCAAGTATCTAGAGATTTCTCCACCTATTCTTTGGTACTCAAGCGGCAAATGATTTCGGAAAAAGCCCTTTTATACGAAAGAAAGGGTCATTCGCGAAGCAGTAGCATCTTTAGTTATTTCAGTCCATATTTTGGGATATACTGATTTTCTTCTAAAGGTAGAAATATGGGTTATATTTATTACTTAGATAAGAATGTCTCTCAAATATATTATTTTAACCCAAATCTCACATTACCTTGAATATGTTTGTTGTGTCAGTCAAGCTGTAATTTATAAATGTTATTACTAAATTTAAGTTATTATTTTCATTTATTAATAGAATATATAGCAGGCTTAACGTTAATAAATGAAAACTTATAGATCTTTTGAACATTCATGGCAAACATAAAATCAATTTTAAAAGCATTTAAAAATTTAATATAAATAAATAAGCATGTTATATTGTTTTTAGAAATGCGAATAATATGTACAAATAAATATTGGTGTTGATGTATGATTACTAATAATTATTTTCCCAAGTAGTTAGAGATTTAGACAAAATATAATCTGATAACTAATTATTGTTAATTTTGAAATGATTTTCAAAATGACACAATGAATACCCCTTCATGTAATTAACAACAAATATATTCTAAAAATAAGTAATTTAATATAACACTGAAATGCATAGAATTTAGTGATTGTATATTTAGTGATTTAGCATTGAATATTTTCAATCTAAAATTACAATATTTATTCTCTTAAAAAACTAAAAATAAGGAATTAAATTAAATTAATCTTAAAATATAAGAGTTTTGGGTAAAGCTTCAGAGGTGCTATTTTAAATAAAAGATAATATTTTATATGATTAGAACTTTATATTGTGATATACTTTATAAAGTTAGTAAATATAGGTTTAAATATTATACACTTCAATTATAATTTGAACGATACATTTTACGTTGAAAGTTACAACTTTTAAGACTAACAAGAAAGTTATTTTTATTGTGTATTAATTTCTGGAGATTAAATATGAAAAGTAATTTAAGATTTATTTTCAAAAATATAAATGTTTAATGAATTGAAAAAAAATGAGAAAAAACTATTAATTAAATAATGAAAAAAAAGTAAACATGTAAAATTTCATTATGTACGCCATGTTATGTAAAATTACTTTTATAGTGAGAAAAAAAATCTGATGTACAAAATATTGTGACAATTTTGCTTAAGGGTTTAGGAGACTAAAAAATTCCAATTCAGTTATTTTATTCAACTAAAATATTTATAGTTTAATGATCCATCAAGAGAGCAATATCCATATCATTGTTAGTATATATATATCAATCAATTTAAATCATCAAAATTTTTTACGGATATGAAGTAATTTAACTGACAAAAAATAAACGATGGAAAACTTAAAGCATACAGTCATTTAACTACATAAAATATAAAACTTTTATACATATTACATGCATGAAAATAATTGAAACATTTTTTGATAAATTTATCAAACGAATTTGCATATAAATTGTTCATGTCCTTGGTATTTTCAATTACACAAAAGATGATATCAGTAGTTTAACTACAGTAACAATTTTTATTTGTTTAACAAAACATAAAAGTAACCGTAGATCGAAAAAAAACAAAGCATTCAAAAAAAATATAAACATAACAAAAGTATGTAAATAAGTCTTTGTTCTGTAATGGTACATTAAAACTTATGTTAAGACTAAAAATATATTCTTTTTAGTAAGCCTTTAAATTTATCCATTTTCATTTCAAATATACAACTATTATGGAATTTCATCTCTTGTCACAAGAAGGAGCAACATAACTAGTAATAAATAAATTGGAGAATACAGCAGGAGCATAATTATAAAATGATTCAATATTCATAATTTAGAACCAACAATCCTTAAATAAGCTGCCCCATTGCACTCGCACACGAATAATATTTCGACCACGAGATGTTTTACATGCAGTCTTTCTTAATAAAAATGCCCAGTTAGGTCAGGGATAGAACTCACTGCTCCTCGATGAATTGATCGATGTCCTGCCATTCCAGACCATCGTATCTTTATCCAACTTTTTTAGCCAAAATTATTTATAAACATGACCAAACTTATGGAACGTACTTTCGAAACAGATATCGGAAGTTCCTTGAGTACCTGCAATCTCAAAATAGAAAATTAATGTTAATTGAAACAATTTATGCTTTTGTAAAATTAACACGTATACATCATTGAGTACATTTTTAAGAATAAATCACATAAGATGCTTTACTTTGTAGAAATATTCAGCAAATTTGTGAATTTAATGATATAGAATAAATGAAGTTGCGATTCGAATTCTTTCAATAAAGAAAGACTCTTCTTATTCTATGTTGGAAATGGCATTTCTAAGGATTTTGCGACCCCTTGGCGATATTTTTTGTAATTTGGGAACCTTTAGAGAGATTTTTCATGACTTGCCGACAAATAAATATTTCTGGAAAAATCCATCATCGAATTTTTATGATCAAATCTAAGTGAAGTAGCCCAAAACCTTAAAGAAGCTCTTGGCGAAACTAGTAGCTTTTACGCCAAGTCAGGTATAAATGTCACCTCCCGAAATAGAAGTTAGTTAGTGAAGATGATCAGTCTTCAGTGCTAGTCTAGAGCATAGAAGCTATTTTCTGTCTGGTGTATTTGAGACTTCTGTCATTGGAAGCTGTTTCCTGCTGTATTATTTTAATTGGAGTTGTATGATCTATAACTTGTTAAAATTTACTATTAATAAAAATCTTGTGATTTTCTTTTAAATTATTAGACTATCAATCGACAAAAACCTCGTAAGCAGTACAACCTTTTAAGATTTGGAGTACTTATGAAGCAATAATAACATTTCCATTGTACATAATATCCAAAATTATTATGGAGTTTAAATTCAAACCATGTTTGTCTAGGAATAATATATCAGTGAGATTTAAAAAAAAAATACTGTTATCCTAATGCAAGTGACAAATTAAATCATTGCCAACAATCTCTTAGGAATCAAGTATTTTAATACTCCTTCACATATTTTTATTCACATTAAGGTTCATTGTAATTATCATTACAACACAATAGTTTTACCTATATTTGTGGCATCATTTTCTCACTCATTAGTAACACAAACTTCCCATGAATATCTTTTTTTATTTTATAATCAATCATTAACTTCCAATAAGCTTTTTTATATATTATCTGCTCAAATTATATTAAAATTCCTAGTTATTAAATACATACAGTGTAATGTGCCATAACCAATTGAATATAACAGTATCCATTCTCCTTTTTTATGTAAAAAAATGGAATTCAACTCAAACTGGGATTTCAAAGGAATGCATTTTTAATGAAAAAATGATATTTTTATAAAACAAAATACATTTCTTAAAATTTCAATATATACGTAATATTTTATTGCAATTTCAACTTTAAAAATGTTTAAGAACTTAATGCGGATGCCTTAAAATTTATGGTTTAATCAAGTAGAAACATAAAATTAAGAAACTTATGAAATTGTTATACTATGGGCAACACTGTGATATCGAAAATTCAAAGTTATTGTAAATGCCAAGATATATATTACTTAAAATCTAATAGTGAATATCGATGTACCGAAAAATATTTTGCTTTAATAAAATATCAAATATAACATTCACCAATGCATAAATAACTGATATTAGGGAATATTTGGCATGTATTCAATTGAGCATGTGGGTTTTATATATATATATATATATATATAATAGTCGTTTAGTACAAAATATTTCTTAAAAATATGTACTGTTAATAAATATGCTTGAGGTGACACACATATCAGTTACTGGTAATCACTTCTCATTCAAAATTCTCATAAATATCGATATTGGGCCATATTTTAGATATCAAATATTTACAATTGAAATTTTTTTCTGCAAGAGGTGTCTAGTAAAAAAGATTTATTAATAATACTGGCTAACACATATCTGTTATTTTAAACAGATATGTGTTAGAGACAATTGAATGCACAAAAACAGAATCCAGCAAGATCAAAAATTTTATTAAAAGCCTTCCTGGTGTATCTGCAAGAAGAAGCAACGGTATTCCTTCAATGGCTTAAGCGGAAAGGAATCTTCTGGGATTTATGGAAGGGAGATTTTTTTATTACAAAATTGCACTCTGTTAAATATCAGAAAGGATAATTAAATTGAAAAATTACCAATAATAATAGAAACATTTTTCTTTTCTTATATTTCTCATTCTAGAATGTTCCAATTTAATACATTTTCTTTTCAAAATTCAATTTCAATTTTAATGCAATCAATAATTGAAATCTGCTTGAAATTTTTATTTATTAAAATATATGACGAAGAAACCAAATTTTGGTGTTCATTTTTCTTACATATTAAAATAAAACTATGTTTAATGAAACCTTTTACTTACTATCAAAATATTATAATAAATTGGTACTCAAACCTTAAAAGTAAAGTTTAAGCAGATATATTTATAAACTGATTCATTTGACAAGAAATAAAAAATATAACATTATTAAAAGTATTAATGACATGCATAAATGAAATGGAGTTTATAGTCAGTAGGTAACATCCTCATATTCTTGATGTTGATGAAGCTATGTAATAGATAAAATTAACAATGGGAGAGTTCCTCTCAACATAATTTAGAGCCTTTAACACATTTCTGGAAAACATGTATAAAATTTCATGTGATAATTTTAATTTAATTATTTTCTAATAAAACAAATATTTGTAAGCAAATCGTATCCTCCATGAGTTCATAAATGATATAGTGCTTACTGAAAACTAAATATACATAAAAGTATTTGTGAACAAAAAATACATGCTAATTATATTTATGTGATTAATCATACATATTAATGAAAACAAAGATTAGACTTACATCCATGCATATTAATTCATATTGTCTCAAGGCAATTAACATCTTTTTCGTACAACACAGTTTATAATTTACGATGAATTTGGCTCAAAAAGCAAACTTTCTGTTAATGTAGTTTCTTGTATCCCTAATTTTGAAAAAAAAAATACCCTAGTCATTGATAATGGTTTCATTGCTTGAACAACAGTAACTATGATTCAAAAGTTTTGTACATAATGTTCTCAAATAGAATATTTAGAAATAACAGCGCTACAACTCTATATAGTTCAACAAACCATGAGCTTTTGCACGCACATGAACGTTTATCATTTGTTACTAAGATAATCCCTATTCATGGAACATCTTAAATTAAAATATATTGACAATGGTACATTGAGCTATTTTACATTTAGTATAAGTTGTTGAGGGAGCTATTGATTGATTTCACAAATCAATCTCAATTTGTTTTGGAAAAATAAAATAATTTTTTCACATTATTGAATACATATTTTCTGTAATTATTGTAAGATTCGTAAAATATAGAGTATAGTTTAAATATAAAATAAGTGTAAAATATTAAATGTCGATATAAAATATAGAATACATTGTCAACTCAACCCAACAGGTTAAGAGCAAAAATTAACTGATGCGAATTTTTTATCGAGTTTGTGTGCTCTATAGACAAACAATAATCAACAAGTGATCGCGATTTCATAAGGGTTGGAGTATATGCAAAAAAATATATCATTTAAAAAAAATACTGATTAATTGAATGAAAATAACACACATTTACAAAACATAATCCATTTCGATATATTATGTGATAATTAAAATATTAAATTGAAACTATTTAAAAAAATCAAAATTTACTTAATCATAACTTACTAAATTAGAAATAAAATTAATAATTATTAGATATTTCTTTGGACCTGTCATGCAGAGCAAAATTTTTCTACAGAATGCATAGTAATAGAAATAATTTCTTTCAGATCTTTTTCTATATGTAATAGTCAACTCGCATTTGTCTTCAAATAAACTCCCATAGAAAATTCTGTTACACTTTGTCTCATGCTAAATAATTTAATAAATAATGTTTTAGTTTCACCACTAGTGAAATATATGAAGGCATCTTTCTCTGCAATTCAGAGCCCTTTGGAAGTACTATCAAATGTGTCACTACATATTCCTAACTTTATAGGAGTTTTCTGCCTGCAAGACTTTTTAAAATTCAAAATCTTTATCAGCTCTGCTAATTGATTTTCAATGTGGTTGCATAAATAACTTGCATATATTGCTCTTTATCATTGTAACACAATAATTCACTTTTTCAAATATTGTTAGCTATTTTTTTTCCTTTAAATTTCTGCTCCACATTTCTAGCTTTCAACAAAAGAATATCTCGTATCCATATAAATGTGTTTAATCCTTGAAGATGAATATTCAATTTATTTAATTGGTCGAATATATGCGCAAGTAGCTGAACTTCACCATAAATGAACCAATTCGAAAATTCTCCGCATCCGGTATGTTTTCCTTTTCAAGGAAAATGGGGATTCCTTTTATTTATAAACACGTTGCTAAAATAGCTCAAGTGATAACTATCTTGTCTGGCAATATAATAGGAAAACTAAATCTGCTGCATTCGTGCTTTACAACGTGTGAGAAAGGTTCTTTATTTCAATGGACTCATTTTTATATAATTTACTTACAACCGGTTAACAATCAGAACTTCCGACCGGGTTATGCAATGTGCCAAGAAACACTGTTTCAATTTTTGTTTTACACATGCTCATCTATTTTGGAATCTTCTAGGCATTGAATAAGAATCACCATTGCAAAATCTGATGCAGGGTCTTTATTCTAGGTGGCATCGTTCATAAAATTTTTAAAAACAGCAAAGAATGAGAATCCAGTGTATTTGAGTTTTATTAATTTACAGAATGTATTTCTTATACTTTTGAAAGATGATAACAAATTGAACATACGCAATGAAATAAAGATCTATATTACTATTTGTTGATTTATCAAGCTGTATTGAAATTAATTTGCCATGAAATTCCAGAATAGCTGACACAGTTTATCTTCAGCTATATCACCAAATTAATAGTCAGTAGTATCATTTACAAGAGTGGGCATAAATTATTTTTAACCTTATCTCCATAGTTTCTACAAGGCTAATCGATACTGGCAAAGTAAGATCTTTACCAATGTTATGAGGCTTCTTACAGTTTGCTGTTTTATTTTTTTAAATGATTTTATCATTTCATATGATTTGATATGAACAAACTCAGAGCATTTTTATTCAAAAAACCTTCTGACTTTGTTGTCATATTCATTATAAAATGTTACTCAATGTTGCTTAAGTTTATTAGGTTTCATGCTGTCTGTCACTAACGTATTTGGTCAAATGATACACAGAGGTCATTCTTTTAAATTTATTCCAGTACTGTTAAATCTAAAATTTAAGCATTCTTGAGAATATTTATTTTATTTTCGAACACATTCTGCTAAAATGAGGATATTTAATATGGTGAATTGCAATTCACGCGAAAATACATATATCATACACATTAATGATAGATCCAATAACGATAGAATGCTAGACTCTTAAAAGAATAGCTGGAATTGAAAATGGTGTTTTTCAATATATTAGAATGTTCGAGTCAAAGTAAAATTTGTCTTGATTCTATGAATATTTCTGACATGATGTCATACCAATGAAAAGCAACTGAATTTTCCTTCTGTGAGTGCTGAGAATCTGTTTTAATAAACATTAATATAATTCTATATTCTTGCTCAATTGAAATATCTAAAATTGGAGGTAAACCGACTCTATAGTGTCTGTTTAGCTCCAAAGCTCAAAACACAATATTGTATTACATGAGGTTTATGCTTCGAAATTGGGCCGCAAGCTCTGAAAAGATGAGGAAAGCTAACATAATCCATGAAAATCAGTAATATAGATTGCTTGAAATATTATAAGAAGCTATTTTGAAAGTTTCTTTTAATATATAAGTAAATTAATGTATGTAAAAATTCTTAACTTTAAAAAGATTCGAAGTTTTAATGCTAGGTTTATCTGTGACTATTTTCAAACTTATTCAAGATTAAAATATTCATAAAATAACTCATAAATCACAATTTCATAAATCACGGTTTCAAAAATTTCATAAATCACATTTTCATAAAAGTTATAAATGCATAACTGTGTTGATTATAATATTTTCTTACCTCATTTTATAATTATGTTTCATTATAATTATAGAAGAGCTCTTACAGTATAAAACTAAAATTTAAGTACAAATAAAAATATATTTTATATTTTAAACTGTGCAGTTAGTTTCTTTCATGGAGCATTATCAAATGATAATGCCAGTATCCGTAAAAATTATATTTAATGGCTTGTATTTTCTGAAATTCTCAATAAACTCTATGTAGAAGATAAATTTTAAAATACTATTTTTTTACGTCAGAATCATTCAAAGTCATTAATTTTTCATATTTATTTTGGTATGAACAGTACGAATGATAACTGGGTAAGAAAGGAAACAAGAAATTATTATATACATGCTGATAAACTTAAATCATATCCCGGAATTTATTTTCTATATGACTATAATTACATTCTGTAATGATATCAAAAATATTTTCATCAATCATGCATAGCAGATAAATTATTTTTATGTGCAATGCAGATACGTAGGCATATATTGAAAACCATTTATTATTTTCCCATTTTGGTATGTACATTACAAATGGATAAAATGAAACGAGAAGTAATTATATATAGGTTGATTAATTTAAATGATTTTTGGATTTTTTATTTTAAATGATTTTTGGATTTTTTATTTCCTATAAGACTGCAATTACATTTTGTATTGTAATAAAAATATTGTGTAATAAATTATTCTTAGAAGATAAATAATTTATTTGTGAAATGTAGACATATAGAAAAGTTACCATGTGTTGAAAAACATCCATTTTTTCTAATCGAATCTAAATCATGATCAGCAAATAATAAAATGGTTTATATGCTGCTTGTTGTGTATGTTGAAAACGTAAAGCAAAAATAATTAACTTTTGTTAAGAAAAAATCATAATAATGGTGACACTTGTTAAGTTATATATATATATATCACTAACAATAATAAATTTTTCATTTTATTATATACTTTTAATTTTATTGAAATTCTGATTTATAGATTGATTTGCACAGGATATAAAGATAAATTTGAAGCATATATATTAATAAAAAATTTAATATTTTACGTCATTGACTTACACTTTTTGAAATATCAGAGTATATTTAAATCTAAAAATTTTTACACAATTCATTGTTTTCCTTTGATGTATTTACATATATAATCTACGCACATTTTTTATAGGTATCCATACATTTTATATTGCTTAATCATTTATTTTAAGTCTAGTAACATATTAATAAATTATCAGATGGTATTGGAAAAACGAAGGATGAAAGATTAAAAATTTTATTAAATAAAATTTGGGAAATCAGTTCATTTGAATTAATTATTAAGATAAGTGAGGGCTAAAATTATTTATCTTTAAATAATTTTATATAAGATTTGCTTGTGCTAAATTTTAATACGTTATTTCTTGATTTTTATATTTAGAAGTATTTGTTGCTAAAAATATTCCTTTTGTAGTTTCTTAAGAATATTCAAATCATGAGCGTTAAATACAAAATTTAGAAACATTTAGTGTAAGTATCACAGTTGATAAAGTGCTCACGAATTATATACTATCTGTATAATATAGTTTAAGAAATTTAAAACAACTTTTAACATTTTCATTTATTAGTGAATAGAATATAATAAATAATTTAAAGAACTGTATATAATAAAATTTAAATTAAAAGCACAAAAGCCACAAACATTGCATTTTTAAATGTAAATTTTATTTTATTTGAAATTTAATAAATTTTCACTTAAACTTAAAAGGATTTAAATAATTAATACAACCACTTGGATACTAGAGGAAAAATTCAAAATTTAAATTATAATTTTTGAAGATCTATGCGTACAAAAAACTATTTCTATCTAGAATATCTGCAAAAAAATCATATCAAAAGAAATGAATTTATCTTTTGAATCATTCAATCGAATGAATTTAATTAATTTATTTTACGAAAAATTCTTAGCTTAGTAACGCATAAGTGCTAATTACTGCTAATTGCTATCAAATGGGAACATTAAGTTTTGGAGGAAACGGATGATAAAGTGCTTCTGCGTTGAAGGTGAACTTCAAAGCATGTGATTAATTTTCAAGGGCTCTTTTTGAGACATGTAGATTAAATTATGCCACTAACCGATTAATTTAAAAGCTTTCAGGGGTATTAAAATAAGCGTAAAGCCTTTAATTATTTTCTTTATATTTACTGGATGAGGAAAAGAGCCTTACGATTTGTTTAAAGAATTCTGTTAAGAAATTAGACCACTGAGTAATTGAACGACTTTTTTGAATGCTGAAAAACTTTAAGTTGCTTCAATAAATAATATGAAAATGCTGTTATTTAGCACCAAATTTTTTACAAGAAGAAGCAGTAATTGCTTTATGTATTAAATGCATAAAGTTTTTAATGAAAAAATATCAGTGTAAATGATTATATCCTTCGGAGGGTTTAAAAGTGAGAAATTGTTAAAAGACTATTTTTATTTCTATTAACTTTATTTTTGTGATATGTATTGTATAGTATGCTTTCCTGTGAGTGAACACATATAATGTATATATATTAACATAGAAATGAGAGGTTACATTATTAATTGCTGAAAGTGTTTACTAATCAGATACTTGGATTTTGTTAATTGTATTATGATATTTATGTTAGTATACATCTTAAAAGTAAATGAAGGAAAATTATAGAGTAAAATGTTATGAAATAGTTTGATCCTTTAATTAAATTTTATAAATAAGACTTATATTAGTAATTTACATAAAATATTGACGTATTTAAAAATCACTTTCTTACATTCTCGAAGATACATTTTTGACAATTTCTCGCGGTTTTATGCAATTTTTATCCAAATGAGTGTTTCTAAATATGAACTAAAACTATGAGCAGTTACAGGTTAAATTTTAACAATCCTTTTGGCAGAAGAAAAATGTTCATTATTTCTATTGCAAAACGATGCAAATATATATTTTAATTTTCAAATTTTTATTTTGTTATAAAATAAAAATGCAATAAAAAGCAATTTCAATGTCGAATCTGGAAGAAGCTAAATTATTTTCAGAATTTTACAAATAAGAATCCAAATAAGAATAAATTTTAATTACTCAAATATCATTAATTCTATTAATGTAAATGTATTTATAAGAATTAACTTCTGTAACTTCACGCAATTATGATTTACTTTGATATGATTTTTACTGGATATATTGGCCGATGTGTTTTTATAGGTTTCATATGAAATCGCATTTAATGATTCTTAAAAAAATTCAATACAAGAAATTTGTTTCCTCTTAAGTATTTAGATATTTTTGTTTAATTGATAGAACTACTATAATGAAATTCATATGAAAAATTGAAAAAAAAATTTAAAAATGCTAAGCCATGTAATAATTTAAAAAGCCTTTGAATTATAGACACATCTATGTCGTGTTACACTTTTCTCTGTTTAAAAATATTATTTGAGAAAAGTGTGTGCTGAAGAAATTCATCTATTGTTAATAAAAAACTTTAAAATAACTGCGAAGTTACTTTATTAGTCTGTTACTCTTATTACTATTAAAATTATCAATTTGGAAATCAAATTTTAAAACTTTGGAATAAATTATAAGATATTACAATCTATTCAGTTAATTATGTAATTATTCAGCAAAGTTTCATGTATTTAAATTATTTTACAAAATTCTATGAATAGATAATCAAACTATTCTAATTTTGATGTTTCTTTTTCAAAAAAAAAAAAAAAATATATATATATATATGAAATAATCATCTCATACTCCACTCATTTATGAAAAGAGATTTTGATCTATGTTGATATCTTTTGAATGGATATGATCCTAGTTATTTCACAATTATTATATTTTTCAACTTTATTTAAAGTAATCTTTCTTTACTGAAAATAATATGGATTTATTAAGAGTATATTATTCAATAAAAATTTAATGCCGCCTGTCTTACTAAATTTTAAAAAAATAGGAAAATTGTATTTTTTTAAATTATAAATCATATATTATTTGGTACAAGATGAAATGTTTCGCTTACATTTACTATTTAAGTCATTTTTTTATCTCATTTTCACACCTTATAGTTCCAATAGTTGAAGTACAAATTAAATTTTTCTTAGGAGGTTACTTTACGTAATTAATAAGAATATAACAGATACTAAAAATTTGATTTAGTTCAAGCATTTGAAGCAAATATTTTAACTTTTTTTAAGTTTCTATATGCTAGAACACATTAACACATATTTGCACTCAGCGATTTCGTCCACTCAGGTAAACAAATGTTGAAGATGGAAATCGAACAGAATATCAACATTTCGTAAGTTATAAATGTTGAAAATTTTTTGTTTGTAGTGTTCGCCTATTTATGAAATATTAATATTTTATTTCTTTAATATCTTAAGTAAAAATGAGTAAAATAAAAGTTGGATAGACATTAAAATTATCTTAAAATTTACGCTTGAATGAAACAAAGTAGCGCTTTTTTTTAACCAAAGAAAAGCTACACGTTCCTTTTAACGAATTATTTCTGACTCGGATAAGAGCTCAAATAAATATCCTAGTCCCACTGGAAATCCTGGATAACATTTAATTTTATCTGCTAAGTCCACATTTTCTGGCCAAACGGGTTCAACCAGGGAGCTCTTTGCGACCGTCACGTCTTAAAGTGTCCCCCGACTAAGTTCCGTAACACTTCGCTTAATAAATGGTTTTCCCCAAAGTTACCCATTGCTTTCCGGGAATTTAACTAAAATACCATTTCTGGGATTACCATTAAGAGCCCCAATAGTATTTTAATTGAAGTAGGACATTTCTCCAATCAGAATGTTCGAGTCATCTAACTTCATGTAATTGGAGGTTGATCGAGTAGTTTATTCCGTTTAACGACGCTTTACGTCTCAGTGCGGGTTTATACATGATTCCTTTCAAGTGATTACAGTAAAGATTGTAATTTTGTTGCAAATACTGTGGAATATCAGCTACTGTAATTTTACAACTATACTCAATGCAATTCATGTTATTTAGTAATTTTTTCATATTAAAACAATTAAATGTAGAGTTTGTACAAAACATTGCGTACTATATTTTACTTCTGATACACGAATTTCATTATATATATATATATATATATATATATATATATATATATATAATGAAATTC
>JAPDSC010012678.1:17120-40410 GCA_026290005.1 Latrodectus geometricus | reverse complement strand
ATATATATATAAAGAGAGAGAGAATTAAGCAAAGTGAATATTTTATTGAATGTTTGCAAAGATTTGATTTAAAATGGTGAGGAAATAATTGATTTTTTCATAGCTCCAAAACTCCAATATTTTTGAGTGAGCAAATCCAATCGGATAACCATTTAACAAAAATGAAAAATGCTTTAAAATAGTCTTCATACTACTCTTTTCAAGAAAGACTTAAACTGCGTCATGTTGGGTTAATTTACGCAATTCTTAAACACAATTGTTTGCTATTGTAAAGTTCATGACGTTTTAAATGAATTAATTATTAGACAATCTGCCATTGTGATAAAAAAAATTCTCAATCATCTACCACTATGATATGCACGCCTTATGAAATCTAATTATCCCATCAGAAAATATAACTATCACATTTTATTGTAAATATGCAAAACTACCTTCAATGCATTTTATACCCATTATAATTATTTCTTTGTGGTTAAGAGACGATTTATTCGGCCTCCCTAGGGCTTCCTTGAGACAGAAGTTTGATGTTTAAAATAGAATGTTTTAATACCTAGTAAAATGACAGGCTGTAAAATGTATAAAGTGATATACATTTAATTGTCGAGATGCTATTTTAAATAAAACTAATTAAATAGATCTTAGCGAGGACTTACTTTTCCTGTTACATAAACATTTTTTTAATATTTTATTAAAGTCTAAATTAGTTATGAGGATAAATTTTTGAAGTCATGTCTTCATCTTTAAACAGATTTGTTATTTTAAATTTACATATAAATTCATGTCTTACATATAAAATGGAATATTTATAATAAAATACAATAGATTGTTTGTATGAAACATTTATTAAATCAGCTCTGCCACAGATTATTCAGATCTACAACATTCATAAAATATTTCAAGTTGAATGATTAAATTAAATTCCACAGTTGAATTCCTCGGTAATGAATGATTTCTTATCATTTATAAATGCAAAATTAAAAAAGAAAAGATAATGAAATTCTAGCACTCAACTTAATTGTTTAAAAATTAAAAAAAGATAATCATAATATTTTATTGAACACAAAATGCAATTAAATTTTCATAAAAACATCATTTCGTTTTAAGCTCATAACCGAAATGAATTTAATGATTTTCAATCAAATATGGTTCAGATAATAAAACTAGATAAAAGTGAGTTAAGTAGATTTAATTTTGTGGTATTCCTGTTTCGGTTGACAGTGAGGGGCGCTCGAAGTTAAAAAAAAATATTATGAGCGAAATTTTTAATATTTCTGACTTCCTTCAGTAATTGTAATTTAATTACTCTTTTCCTTGGTAAACATTTTCCTTGCGTTTGTCAAAAATGTTTTTTTAATTATTTTGTTATGGTATTTCTCATAAAAGTGTTTAATCGAGAGTTATGTCAGTAAAATTGATGACAATTAAAATGAACTTTTTTTCATAATATTAAATAGTTATTATTTAAATAAATTTTCGACATGTATGCATGCACACTAATTTAAATTTTCAATTTTCTTTTGGAATTCTTCATTTTGTTAGCAATTTAATATGTTACAGAATACGTCATCTGCAGAAATTTTAACACAGCAAGAGGATATAATTTATGTTTCCTATTTACCTTTAAATATTCTACAAGGAATATCTCAAAAAATATTTTTATAGAAATGTGTGTTTCAAAAATTATTTTCTTACAACATAAAGTAATGAATTAGTTAAATATTTTCAATTTTTATTCAGCAAAACTTATTTTAGTAAAAATTAAGTGAATTTATATCAATCCTAAAACATGATACACAACACTGCTTAATAATTTATTGAACATAAAAATACGACCTATTAGAAAAATCCTTTGTATCGAGCATATTATCATATAAATATTTTAAGAAATTATATGTATACTGTACGTTAGAATAATATTGATAAAATTATAATTTTAATTATTATTTTCATAGTAGAAATTTTTATAATTAAATTGACTTATTTATATATTTTTCGATCACACATTTCTCTGTTTCATGTTTTCACTTGTCATATAAACTGTTTTTATTAATTTTGAAAGTTTTTAATACATATAATATTGAAAAATATAATGATAAACAAATTCAGATATTTAATTTATTTTTCAAGACTACAATTAAAAAATGCTTAAATAACATTATGTTCATGTGCAGAAATTGTTGAAAATTTAAAAAAATTATGTAGTTTTTTAAAGTTTTAATTAAAAATTTGTAGTTTTTAGTAAAATCTGCATAAGTTTATGCTCATATTAATTATTTTACAATTGCTTTCTCAAAATATCAAAATAATACTTTTTTTAGGTTTTGTTCATTGATTTATTTTTTATATAGAAATTTAAACTGTCAATTGAATTTTAAATTGATTTGTAATGTTAGATACACTTACAAAATTATAACAGCTGAATATTATTGAATTGATTCGATATAGTAAAACATACTTAATAATTATCCAGAATTTAATAGTACCGGCTCAGTTATTTCACAGTTTAGGTATCAGAGAAAAGCCATTACGGATCAAACGTTTTCTGATAAATTTCATTACGTTGTCGAGTTATTAAATTTCATTTATGGTAATACAAGAGTACTGTAAATGAATTATTGAGGTACTATTCCATTCCAGATATTTTCTCTCTTATCATTCTGCACAGTATTAATTATCAAAGTGAAATTCTTTCGAACATTATAAATTAACAATTATTAAATACTTATTCAGCATTTGTAAGATTAACATATTCATTTATTTTATAATATATTTCTGAATAATTAAAATATTTATCTATGTGTAATCTCTTATTTCTAACTATAAATACAGCTAATTTATTTTAAATAATCTTAGTTATACAACTCTGAAGGTATATATTGCCAGAACATAATAAAAACAACACACTGTTTTTTGCAACAAACATATTTTTTAACTATTAACAACCGTATGATTAGAAAAAACCCAGTTTATTAATTCTTAACGAAAGTTTTGGCACATATTATGAAGATTGTTTAGTCTTTTCATGATGTAAAAAGGCCTTCTCTCACCTTCTCTGCCTAGTGGTCAGCGTACCACACTACGGATGTGGAGGACCTGGGTTCAAATCCCTCCTCGGCCATGAATGTACTTTCTCTTTCGCTGTGTCTCTTGTACTTTTCTGAGATGATATATGAATGTGGTTCACCCTATGAACGGGCTTGTGGTGGTGTGACGTGGGTAATGCTACTTGCCCCCGTGACTTGGTTCACAAGTGCCCACCGGGTAACGATAAATGAGTAGCAATTTCCGGCCTTGCTGTGGCAAAGAGGTTAATCGACCTGTACTCACCATTAGTAAAAAATATATAAAAATACATTTTAAGCTCATTTTGTTTAAAATGTTTAATACTTTAATTAGTGTTTTAAAGATCATTTCCAGACGTGTTATTAACAAACAACAATTTTTTTCAGGCTATTCTATATAATTATGATATAATAAAATTATACTAAATATTTTTAAAACTTACTTTAATAATTCGTTAAAGTAATTCTTTTAACAATTCCTTAAAGTAAAGTTATATGTAATATTAATGATCATCTGAGTGAGTTATATCTAATGAAATCTTTTATTATCATCTAAATAATTTATAACTATAATAGTTACTGCTTATATTTTTATTTATTCTATTTTTTGATAAAAGTATCAATAAATATAATTTTGTTTATTAATAAAAATAATAGATATTAAAGATATATCGATAAAACTATAATGGATCCATACATTTATTCTGATATATTTATATTCTTTAGAATGTTAAACAATGTCTCAAATATTTCCTACTGTGTACTTGGAAAAAGCTTACTGAAAACTCATTCTAATTCCCCATTAAAATTTTCTTTCTTAATATGTTTTTCCTACATGATACAATTGAATAACTTACAAAATATTAAAAAATATAATTTTAAGTTGTAATTTGCAAGACGAAAAGAGTATTTGATTTTAGCATATTTAAAAATTACAAATTTTTAAACATTATGATAAGTAAATAATTAGTGTTGGTTTGTTTTCAGCATGTTTATATTTCATTAAAGTTGTAAAAAAAAAAAAAAAAAAAAAAAAAAAAAAAAAAAAAAAAAAAAAAAATTATTGTGTTTGTTTTTTTTTTCTTAAAATTGATAATAAAAAAATATTTTATATAGAGGGGATATAATAAAAAATATTAAGAAATATCTGATCATGGAATGTGTGTTGAATTATTAAGATTTAATCTTGAAGATTATTATTTAGCAAAGAGTATTTGTTGTAGCACGAGATAAAATATGGCTATTGGTTTGACATAATAAGTCAGTGCGAGCCTCTGGTTTCTTTAAAGTGTTTTATTCAACAGCAACAACAAGACTAGAGAAAAAGTTAGAAGTACAGTATGAAGAAATGGAATCACATGACCTAACACAGCGCCATCTATAGGAAATGAATGTTAATTAGCTTAAGTGGAAGGAAGAAGATGCAACATCCTCCAACCGCAAAAGAATAAAATTTTAATCTAGCTAAAATTTCAAGTTAAAAATTGAACATTAAAAATTCAAATGAAATTAGCTTGTTACAAATACATAAAGCATCTAAACATGTGCTAAGGAAAAAGCATTAATGAAGACCAATACAAAATTGATATTACTATTTAACAGGTTTGGCAGTTCTCAAAGTTTTACTTAAAATACCCGATGTTTCCAAACGAAACAATCTTTGAAATGGTCGAACCACCTCACCATTTTCAGTTTTGACCCTTGCAACTCGGGAAACACCATCACGTCCTTTATAGATTTCAATGATTTTAGCTAAAGGCCAATCAACACATTTCTTACCATCAGAGCTGATTAATACCATATCTCTGATTGATGGACGTGTCTGGAATGTTTAAGGAGAGAAATATATTCCTTTTGAAAACGCGTCTTAAGCTTTTGTTTAACGGACTGGAGGTGTTTCGCACGTTTGCGTAGGTTCAGCACATTCTGTTCAAGATCCTCGACTCTGAATTCAGTCTGATCCTGTAAAAAGAGAGAAGGTGTTAGTGGCACAAGATCTGATGGCTCTTCGGAGAGGTAAGTAAGAGGTCTGCTGTTGAGGATGGCTTCACACTCACACACAACAGTATACAGTTCTTCGTAGCCAAGACTCGCTTTTCCCAAATTCCGTCTCAACAATTCCTTCAACATTCTTACCACTCTTTCCCACCAACCTCCCCACCAAGCGGCAGTAGGTGGATTAAAATGCCAGGAGATCTTTTTCAAATCTGAATGAGACACAATTTTACTCCAATCGATATTTTTGAACTCGTTGTTTGCACCGATGAAATTGGTTCCATTATCAGAGTAGATTGTTTTCACTCGCCCTCGACGCGAGATGAATCGTCTCAAAGCAAGAAGAAAACTTTGTGTGGAAATGTCCGAGACAAGCTCGAAATGCACCGCACGGTACACTGCACACGTGAAGATAGCAATCCAAACTTTATCACGATTTCGAAGAACCAAGGGACCTGCTAGGTCTACTCCAGTTGTTTCGAAGACGGCCGACATTCGCACACGTTCTTCAGGAAGAGGAGCAAACATTGTAGTAGCAGGTTTGGACTTAAATCTTTGGCAAATTATGCATTTGGATACAACTGAACGAACAGTTTTCCTAGATCGCAAGATCCAGTATCTCTCACGAAGGATTGTGACTAGAGTTTGTACACCTACGTGACTGAAGGTTCGATGAGTTTCCTCTATGAGTTTGGAAACAAGCTCATGCTTGTCTGGCAGCAGGATAGGACGCCTGAAAAAGTCATCATCACCTGTGAAGATTAATTTTGTCTCTACTCTAAGAATACCATTGGAGTCCTGGTATATGACAAAGTTAGGAGGAATTAATTTGCGGTTTTTTCCGAATGTCTGTCTTTGTATATATATGAATATTTCAAGCTCAGATTGGGCGATCTCTTCATTTGCTAAGTTCCCCTTTAAGATGGTTTCACTACGATTATTTATTAAAGTTTTAGCATTAGAAATAAAACGTTTTACATAAGCCAGAATTCTAGCAATTGTAAAAAATTTTGAAACTCTTTTAGTCCAATCAAAGAAATTGGATGCGGAGTTATTTAAGGAGATACTTGACGTAACAGTAGGTTTTAACTCAGTGGTTGCCAGTTCCAATGCATCGGAAAAATCACAGTTTTCAGTTTTTGGCCAAGAGTCTCGATTTTCTAACCATTTGGGACCCTCCCACCATCGAAGACAAAAGAGAGTTTGGGAGTTGCATCCACGAGACGCAATGTCTGCTGCATTCATTTGAGATGGTACGTAATACCAATCATCTTTTGAAGAACTCGAATGAATTTCCTTTATTCGATTGTTCACAAAGGTTTTCCATGTTCCGGTATTCTTTATCCAACAAAGAACCACTTTCGAGTTAGTCCAGTAGAAGGTTGGGATACCAGAGATGTTCAAGGAAGTTTTGACTGTCTGGACCAAACGAGTACCAATTAAAGCAGCAAGGAGCTCTAGTTTTGGTGTAGACATTTCAGTTTTGATTTTAGTGATGGGATCCTTTCTTAGAGGAGCGACACGTGATTTTGCCTGAACTAATCTAATTAAAACTTCATTTTCGCATTCGATACGCAAAAACACGCACGCTGCAAATGCCCTCCCACTAGCATCGCTAAACATGTGAATGGTAGTAGTTGACTCAGCAATTAATCCCCCGAAATAACGCGGAATTTGAATAAATTTCAAAAAACCCAAGTTAGAAAGCCAAATTTTAAATTCCTCTACAATTTCAGAGGGAAGTTTATGATCCCATCCCAGCTTATCGTTTTTCCACGCTTTTTGCATTAGAAGCTTTGGAATGAGTGTTACGGGTGCTGTAAAACCAATTGGATCGAAAATTTTTTGCGAAATCCACAAAAGTTGCCTTTTTGTACATTTATCATTAATTTCAGTTGTGATGCAGTTAACATCACACGCAATTGTATCTGAATCGGGATACCATAAAAGACCAAGTACAGGAGAATATCTACAGTCACTTAAATCCCGATTTTCACTTTGAGAAGAAAAAACCCATCCCGTAAGCTCAAAACCAGCTTGGGACATTACTTGACAAGCCGTCTTTGAAAATTGTTCCGACTCGAGATTGTTTTCGACGCTTGTCACTACGTTGTCAACGTAAAATGGATCTTTCAATTTTAGAGCGATATCATTCCCATTTTCTTTCATTTTGTCTAGGTGGTGATAAATTGTTGCCATAAGCAAAAATGGACTTGATGAAAGGCCAAATACCACTCTACAATGTCTGTAGATTTTAATTTTGCGTTTTTCAAAGTCTTCCCACCAAAGAAAGCGAAGAAAATTTCTGTCGGAAGGAGATACGCTTATTTGAAGAAATGCTTTGCTTATGTCAGAAATCACGCCAATTTTATTCTTGCGAAATCTATTTAAAATATTGGGAATCATTTCAATATAATTCGGACCTGTAGCTAAACATTGATTCAAGGAAACGGCATTTTCATCTTTGGACGAAGCATCGAACACGGGCCGTATTTTAGTTGTTAAACTAGATTCCTTAAAAACAGCTCTGTGAGGGAGGTACCTGCATGTCATTTCATTTTCTTTTTCGTTAACTGACACTAGTTCTATGATCCCCTTTTGTTCCCATTCCTTAAAAATGTTGTCATAAGACTCAAATTTTCCATTCGCGATAAGTTTAGAAGTCATGGAGCCTAAACATCTCTCCGAATGATCTCTCAAATCACTTAAGTTAGGATGACCTTCAATCCATGGAAGATTTACTTCGTACCTACCATCACGAAATTTAACAGTTTTTTCGAAAAAAGACAAAGTTTCACTATCGATTTCTGTTTTTGTTTTATTTTCTACGGGATCTCTAATACCAAGAATATCCAATGACCAAAGGTCGCAAATTTTGCGAGCACTATGCAGCGAAATTATGGGAATAGCATGAGTAGAACTAGTTTTAGAGGATTCTGATTTCCCCATTACTACCCATCCTAAGTACGTTTGGACAGCGGTTAAACCATTGGGCTGTTGACTGATACAACCAGTCAAAAGTTTTCCTAAATAATCAGCACCAATAAGGACCGATATATCAGAATTATCATTTTCACTATCGGATAAATAAATACCAAGTTTAGTGAAGCATTTAGTATCAATTTTACTTATTTTAGGAACGGTACCACAAATAGTTTCTTTGTCCAACAATACTACTTCACACGAAAAGTTTCCGCGTATTTCCTGAAGTTCACACTTTAAAGCTGAATGCTTAATTTTTTCCGTTTCAATACCGCCAAATAAACTATGCGTTAGAAACTCAGAATGGTCATGTTTTAAGTTTAAATACTCTGCAACATCACGAGCTATATAAGAACGCTGCGACGCCGAATCGAATAAACAACGAACAATTTTTGACCTGGAAGGGCCTGACACTCTTATTTGAAGTGTTTGTAATAAAACATCCGCTGAATGAGACGAGCTATGACTCACGACACTATTTGTCTCAATTTTGTTAATACATGCAACAGATTCTTCCCCTTTGCTTAAATTGGGGCATAATATCGGATAATGTTTTTTAGTACAGACTATGCATCGAAGGCTCATTGTACATTTATCAGCGCGGCAATTAATTCTTAAACAAGATAAACATCTCTTTGCCCTAAGTACCTTGTCCCTTCTTTCCTTTAATGTAAACTTTTGAGCGGTGAAGCAGTCACTACTTCTATGCGTGGGCTTATCGCAGAATAAGCAATATAACTCAGCCCTGTTACGTCTATCATAGCCTCTTCGGGCATCTGTTTTAGTTTGAGTTGTTAATGCAGCTGCAGTCGGGACAAGAGGCGCCGAATTTATTTTACGATCGGATTCAGTTTTATTTATTTTATCTACTTTGGTTTTATCTATTGAGCAAAAACCCTTAGCTATTCGAATCCGTTCACTGCCTATTACTTCATTCCGAAGAAACTGCATGAGTAGTTCAAGGTCATTATTCATATTTCCTGATCGGGAAGTTGAATTCCTCTCTCTCTCCCATGCAATCAAAATATTTTCAGGAATAGAAGCTTCAACTAGTGGGTAAAGCATGCATGCGTATTTCTCTTTAGTTACACCCAAATTTTCTAAACAGCGCAAATGCGCATCCAATTGATCTACTAAGTTAATGAAAGGCATATTCTGAGATTGATTTAAAATAAGTTGTAACAGTTCGCGTATATACAATTCAATTAACATTTTATCATCAGCAAAACGTGCTTTTAAATTTTTAATTACAGATTTATATTCATTTTTAGAAACTTGATACGATTGAACAAAATCGAAAGCCTTACCCTCGGTTGTCTGCATCAGATAGGCAAATTTAATGTCGTCCTCCAATTTAGGATCATCATCAATTTTTTGGAACATGGTCCAAAAAGAAAACCAATTCTTGGGATTACCGTCAAAAGTTGAAAGTTCCAGTTTAGGCAAATTAATGGAGATTCGATCGGTGGAATCCTTCGGTTTATTTCGATTTGCAGAGCTTTGTAGGAACTCCTCAAAGCGAAGTTTCGCAGAAGTAAAATCATCACGGTAGTTTTCACACCTTTCAAATTCAGCCTCTATGATCTCGGCAGAAGAGGAAGCCTTACCTTTGGCTGTTTCTTCGGTAGTTGAAGAAAGATATTGTATGACTTTCTCATCATTTTCAAACAGCCTCCCAGATTTTTCTTCCAGTATAGAAAATGCGAGGGATGCCTCTTTAACATTGTTGGCTGCGATACATGTATCCATATCTTTAATCGTTTTTGTTACAGCAGTCCGCAAAACTTTGCGTTGAATCAAACAGCTGTCATCCATAATTCCTTTTCGGAAATTCCAATTTGAGCGTAAAATATTTGAGCGGAAATTCCAATTTGAGCGGGTAAATATTGCTCGAAATTCAGTTGCAGTGCCAAATACTGTGCGAATTTAACGTTGGGCGCCAGATGTTGTAGCACGAGATAAAATATGGCTATTGGTTTGACATAATAAGTCAGTGCGAGCCTCTGGTTTCTTTAAAGTGTTTTATTCAACAGCAACAACAAGACTAGAGAAAAAGTTAGAAGTACAGTATGAAGAAATGGAATCACATGACCTAACACAGCGCCATCTATAGGAAATGAATGTTAATTAGCTTAAGTGGAAGGAAGAAGATGCAACAGTATTATTTATCAAACATTTCACTATAAAATTGCTGGTCAAATTTATAAATTATGAATAAATCAATCATAAATGTACTTTGATATTATAAATTTTAATTTTTCATTATAAACTCATTTATAAGAGTACTCATAAAATATACTTGTTTTCTCATTATAGTGACAGCTGTGGTACCAGAGTACGAAGCAGTGGCTGGTGAATCTGCTCGATTGCCTTGCAATTTCACCCTTCCCACGGACCCAACGTTAGTTTCTTTAATGCTATGGTACAGGGACCAAGAAAGAGCTCCAATTTACACTGTAGACTTTCGAAAAGGAACAAGAGATAATCCGAAACATTTTTCAATTCCAGAGTACGCCGATAGGTCTTACTTTGATGTTACACTCACCCCTCCAGCTATTAGATTAGACTCCATATCAATCGATGATGAGGGTTATTACCGATGCCATATCGAATTCAGAAGGTCTAGAACGGTGACAAGAATAGTGAAATTAAAAGTGCTGAGTACGTATTTTTATAAGTACATTTATCTATTTCTCTTTTATTGATATATTCCCTGAAATTGTCAACTTTTAAGAGTTATAAGTTATGAATAAAAAGAAAAAAAAACTTAAGAATAATTGATGAATTTAGATAAATAATAAAAAAATCGAAATCAATGAATATATAAATTAATATATAAATGATTAAAAATTAATTTTCTCGTAATTCATTGAAATTTTTTTTTCATATTTTAACGTACTTTATAAATTAATTTTTTTAATAAGAAATTACATGTGATTTTCAAACTAGAAAGCACTTTTTAAAAGCAAGAAAAGGAAATAAGATAGTTATATTTTCACCTCAACTATGTATTTATTTAACATTTTGATGATTTCCTTTGGTTTTAAATAAATGTTGCGCTGGAAATTTCATTAATATATGCAATATGTTACGATACATTTTTAAAAATATGGTTAGTATAATTTCTACTGCTTAATACATTTATAATATGAGATATAAACAAATTATAAAGTTATGGTTGGGATGATTAATTTCTTTATTGAATTCTAGATCATTATTAGTTCCTTACTCTGTTTTGTGAAATAATATTTTTAATGTGTGATGAAGGTAAAGTTAACGTGATACTCAAACGTAATATAAAAAACTATATATTTTCATATTAAGTTTGTTTATAATTATATATAAATAAAACTTTTTTTTTCAAATTACTAATATAGGACTTATTTGAATATTATTGTTCCAATATTTATATTTTAATATGAGAATATAAAGACACATTTTAAAAAAAAAAATATTCGAAACCTTCTGCATGAAACAAAGGATGGTAAAATACTGTCTCTAAAAATTTAAGTGTTGTAAGTAAATCATAATTGATAAAAAAATAAGCCTGGGCTGAGTCATTCCGAATCTCAAAATGCAAGTATATTTTTTCTAATCAGAATATTCATCCAGTACTGTTATCGGAAATATATATTGTGTCCTTTGTAAAATGACATCTGTTATCACCAATCTTGGAATTCAAGTATTTAACAAGAAATCAGTGAACTCAGCAATAAATAAGTCGAAATGTGGCCGGGGAGATTTATTTGTCATACAATCATGTCATAAATAAAACAGATGGATGAAATATTGATTATATTGATTAATCTTCCAAACATTCGTAGTATGATTACATCATCTAAATTCAGATTAAACTAATGATTTATTGACTTATGTTAATATAATTAAAATTCAACTCTTGTATATTGATAAAAAATGTAACACAAATCATGTAATCCCTAACTTTTTCAGCAATATTACTTCGAGAAAATAACAGTGGCTTACTGCACTCACAATATTTATCCTATTATTTCTAAATCATTTATTTAAATATTAGATCTAGACTCAGTTTTGCTGTTTGTGTGTAGACAGCAAAGTTCTGAACACTCATCTGCTTTATTATAACCCTCATCAGAAGGTCACTGATATACGGACAGAAAAATTTAACTTTGGAAAGCTCGGCATGTCACCTCTCCGAAGTGCAGCGTATTCTACGAAGACATTAGTAAATTATTAAATGGATTAGAATTAATATTATAAGCACATCAGGATACCTGACTCGTTACTATCTCTTGAGCAATCGATTATTTATGACTCATTATATCATTCTGTTTTAAATAAAATGTCTGACATATGATGTGTAGTACTAAATATCATTGCTATTTGACATATACCGAGTATTTAGATACATGTGGCCTCGGTGGCCTGGTTGGTTAGGGCATCGTACTCGTTACCAAACGGTGGTGAGTTCGAATCCCGGATTTGCCGAAGATCCATCGTGTTCATTTATGATGGCTGGGTCACGTTAAATCCGTCGGGTCGCAATGTCCTCCATGTTCCCATTACAAATTAATACCTCTGGGGGTGGTTGGAGCCAGGCTTTGGGTCTTCACTAGTTTCAATCTCTAAATTGGAAGATCCCGGTGGTGCTGCCATCTATGAGCCAAACGTCGTACTTCCACCTTCGTATGAAGGTGCTCTATTATACATTCGCCTTGTCTATGTGACGAGCGGACTTGGCGTTGCCAAGTGTCATTAACAACAACAACATTTAGATACATAACTTGTATGTTTATCACTTCATGTGTTACTAGTTGTCAGACTTATTGAATCATAGTCATTGTGACAGTATAACCACTGTGTTAAATAGCTAAACGTAGTAGATAAATACATTGATTTTTGAAAGTCAAGTAGATCTTAAACAGAACACTGTTCAAACTCATTCAACTCCTGAGACATTGGCGTCTCTTTACAGGCAATTATTTAAAATATTTCAGCAAATTCAATAAATATGATAACAACAAATCCATTTATTTGTTTAAATAAAAAAATGACAAATATTAGAATCATATTAGTTAAGCATGAACATTTATCAGGTGATAACTTTCATATGCTTACAAATGTTTAAATATGTTACATACGTTAACAAAATTTAGTCTGTTTATCAAAAATATCATGCTCTCAACACATTTTTACCAGTACACAATAAAATAAATCTAAACTTATGTACCTTTCTTTGATATCTAACACATACATTTGAGGTATATATCTATTATTAGCATATATATATTAAATTATTTACTCATTTAACTATATATTTTTTTTTAAAATGTTGCTTTCTTGCATTACATGATGCTCAACAACTGATTTTCATAAAGTTCCAACATGAAGAATATTTTTTTACTCTGTACTAAACTTAAAATTTTACTCTGCACAGAATATTAATACACAATATAAATACACTACTGGCCATTAAAATGCTACACCAAGAAGGCGACATGCTAGAGACGTGAAATTTATACGAAAGGAAGAAGGTGTTGTGATATGCAAATGATTAGCTTTTCAGCGCATTCAAACAAAGCAGGCGCCAGTAGCGACACCTATATTGTGTTTAAATGAGGAAATTGTTCAGTCGGTTCCTCATACACAAATTGCATTTGAGCGTCGTTGCCTGGTGAAAAGTTGTTGTGATGCCTCGTGTAAGAAGGAGAAATGCGCATGAGCATGTTTCTGACTTTGATAAAGGTCGAATTGTAGCGTACTGGGATTGCGGTTTATCTTATCGCAGTATTGCTGCTCGCGTCGGTCGAGATCCAATGACTGTTAACAGAATATTGAATCGATGGGTTCAGGACGGTAATACGGAACACCATGCGGGATCTCAACAGTCAGTTATCAATAGCAGTTGAGAAGACAGGCATATTATCAGCATGGCCGTAATAGATCATGCAAAACCACGTCATGAGCCGTGAGTCAAGAAACGGGGTCGTTTGGAAGATAACAAGTGTCGGCATGAACAGTTCGACGATGTTTGCAGCAGCATGGACTCTCAGCTCGGAGACCATGGCTGCGGCTTCCCTTGACGCTGCGTCATAGACAAGAGCGCCTTCAATGGTGTGATCAACGACGAACCTGGGTGCACGAATGGTAAAACCTCATCTTTTCAGATGAATCCAGGATCTGTGTAGAGCATCATAATGGTCTCATCCGTGTTTGGCGGCATCGTGGTGAACACACACAGGCAGCGTGCATTCGTCATCGTCATACTGGCCCATCACCTGGCGTGATGGCATGGGGTACCATTGGACACCCGTCTCGGTCACCTCTTGTCCGCATTGATGGTGCTTTGAACAGTGCACGTTACATTTCTGGTGTGTTACGACCCGTTGCTCTACCCTTTATTCGAGCCCTGCGAAACCCTAAGTTTCAGAGGATAATGACCGACCGCATGTTGCCAGTATTGTACGGATCTTCCTTGATGCGGAACATGTTCATCTGTTGCTCTGGCCAGCACGTTCTCAAGATCTTTCACCAATAGAAAACGTCTGGTCAATGGTTGCCGAGTGACTGGCTCGTCACCAAACGCCAGTCACTACGGTTGATGAATAGTGGCATCGTGTTGAATCTGCATGGGCATCTGTACCTGTACATGCAATCCAATCTCTGTTTGACTCAATGCTCAGGCGTATAACTTCTGTTATTACTGCCAGAGGTGGTTGTTCTGGGTACTGATTTATCAGGATCTATCCAGCCAAATTTTTTGAAAATTTAATGACTTGTTATTTCTAGTATAATATATTTGTCCAATAAATATCATTTTGTTATCTGCATTTCTTCCTGGTGTAGCAATTTTAATGGCCAGTATTGTATTATAAGCAAAAGCATATTATGAAATATGAGGTAAACCGTTTGTCTTTTGGTCTTTTTTTCAGAAATAAACAGAAATATGGAATACAATATCAATTTTATTATATTTGACAGTATATTTAAATTCGTTTTATTACATTGTTAACTGATAAATAAATAAAATAAAACTTATTGCTTGATTATATAAATCACACTCACGCAAAATGTTATTTCATTTGTATTCTCTCCGTTCGTTTAATAAATATATACTCCCATTTGAAAAAAAAAAAATATTGCTGAAGTTTTCATGCAGACTTTTTCATTTTCTAAATTGTCTTAAATCACAATAAAAATTACACCTTTATAACTGAATAGAAAATAATACACTTGCATAATTTTAACCACATGAATATGATTTTAAGTTATAGAATAAATATAATGTATCAGAAAAAAGTTACTTAATATAGTTTAAAAATATATCATGATTTTATTTCTGTATCACTAAAAATGTTTGCCTAAGTAGTTAATCGATGATTATGTTAAATGTTAATTCTTAAAAAGAATTATATATTTATTGAATATTAATAATGCATTCGCTTACTATAGAATTTTATACTATCAATGATCCCCGCGTATATTAACTAACTTCATAAATATTAATGAGGAAAATCGATTATATATTTTTCTTTCAGCTCCTCCGCATTCAGTTATAATAATGGATGATCGAGGACAAAGGTTAAAGGACGTGGCTGGACCTTACGATGAAGGAGCTTATCTCTCATTGCTTTGTGAAGCAGAAGGGGGTAAGGGTTATCTCTGTTATTCAGATTACCTTATCAAGGGATTTAATAGTCCAATCAGTGAACTTGCGTCAAGGATAATTGAAATTCCCGTATAATTACTTGAATCCGTGCACAATTAGTATATAATCTCTTGTTTAATATTATTCTAAATCCAGTAACGAAGTTACTTAACTTTCAAACAAATAATCGCCTTGAATGTTAATTTATTACTCTTTTAAGTGTAAATTGATACAGTATATTTTATAATAGTTTAAACTCTTTTAAACTATTATAAAATATATAAGTAATAATATTACATATTTTTGCTCATTAATAGTGTATATTAAAGTATTTAAGAAAAGATTACATTTAAGAATAATTATAATTGTATTTTTATTTGTATAAATGGATAAAACAAAATTATATCTATTTTAAGAAGAAGTTCAACTTATATAAATGCTACTTATGAAATTTAGGTATTGATGATAATATACATAGTATATGTATAAAGTTTATTTTTAAGCAATAATTTAAAATAAAATTGAACGATTGCTTACAGAAGGAACATCAAACAAATTAAAAATAAGAAAATAAATCTGAAAAATTATAAGAAAATCATATTTTGTAATAGTATACCTGTGCTTCAAATATTAATATTATGTATTTTTGATTTCTCTATTTATCTCTAGGTGATCCCTCTCCTACGGTCACATGGTGGAGAGGCAAAACTTTACTAGATGACACTTTTTATCGAGCTTCCCAGAGTTTTGTGAGGAATGAACTCGTTATATTAGAGCTTCGAAGAACAGATTTAATGGTAGAGTTAACGTGTGAAGTATCTAACACAGATTTAACAGAGCCGATAAGAGAGAGGATAAAAATTGATCTTAATCGTGAGTTTCTTTCCAATTAATTTCTAAAATTTGGAAAAATATTTTTATATAAAATGTTATATACTTGTATTTTTTTTGAAAAATACTTATTTGTTTTTAATATTTGACTATTATAAGTCAAATATATTGGTTTTTGTTAAATGCTAAAAAAGTGTGTACTCTTGAAGTACATTTTGTGAAAAAAAATTGTTTTAAATTTTTGCTTTTATTTTATTTCTTATTTTTTTCTTTTATTAATTTCTTTTTTTACATGTAATATTTATATAATTACGTAAATATATTTATTAATAGTTAGAAAAAATACCTTAAAAAGGAAGGAAAATCAATATATACATAATATTATATTGATTTTGCTTATCATAATAATTTAAATAAAACATATGTCAATATATGTTTCTTATTATAAAATATGTTGTTCTGTGTTCGTTATTACCGAATTACCATGATACACAAATAAGCAATTTTCTTTCATTTTGTCATTCAAAACGTATACTAACTGCATTTTTTTTTTGCTTTACATTGAATATATTTCAGATCAGTACTTTAAAAAAATATCATTATATAATTTACCGCTAAAATACCCATGCTTGTGTTTCAATAATTGTAAAATAATAGTATGAAACTTCGAAGAAATGCAATATAAAACGTTTCTGCATTTAATGAACATTATTGTAGTTAGATTTCTATAATTTAATTTGATTTAATTTACAGTTTATATCAAAAGTTTCTATATTTTTTAGTTTATTAAAAAAATATGTCAAAATATTCAAGTTAATAGCTTCCTTTTTAAAAATGCATAAATACATTGATCATGTATGTCTTTCTCTTACATTTAAAGTCTCTATTGATCATAGTTTTTTCTGATTTGAATAAAGTAATAAAAATTTAAGTATTAGAAATTATATTGTTATTTTAATGTTATATTCATACAAGTGTAATTATAATTCTTTCAGAATTTCATTATGTTCATAAGCTAATGAAATAATAGCTTTCTCAAACGGCATTATTATTTTTTTTAATTGTCGTTCAAACTTGCATATAATTTTAAAAACTGTATGCATTTAATAAAATGCAGGCAACTTGCAGTATATATTTAATACTGCTAGTTGCATTTCTTATAAAAATTACGAAAACTATAGATTTTTATCAACTGTAACATATTTTTATTTATATTTATCTGATAAAACTTCATAATATGACAGAAATCACTTTTGAAAATACTGTCGAATAAATTGCGACTGAAAGAGTCAAGTAGGTAATAAATAAATCAAGGCTTTTCTGAAACATGAATAAAAGTTGGTTATGAATAAATTCAAGGCAAATAGAATTTGCATTAAATATAACTGCATAAAAACTACTCATATACATATTTTAGTACAGCAATTTTCACGCAAATAGGAATTATCCGGTGGAAATATTATTTTATCGATATATTAAATGACAAGTATCATTTGATGAGCTACATAAAACACTTTTGATGGAAAGTGGCATAACCAGTATAGCATTCTATTTATGTTTCGAAAAAAAGAAAGCGATAATAAGTTTTTTGAGAAAGTTAAAGTAAAGCTAGACAACTTAATTTTTTTTTTATTTTTTTTTATTTATTTTTTTTTTACTTGAAAATTGTACACTTTATATTTTAGAACAATCAGAAGGAATTTACGAATGCTATTTTAAAAGAATTATATGAATTTTTTCCTCTGGCCAGCTACTATGATTTTTATCGTTCAACACGACATGGTGGTGAAGAAATTTTACCTTTATTCTGTGGTTGTATCATCATATTCCGATAAATGTGCCCTTGTAATTTAGAAGAAGCACCCAAACAGAAGATCTAAAATTTTGAGTGACATCCTCAAAAAGTATAATTTCACATGGAAAACATAGTGACTTCAATTGATCTTACACGCCGTTAAAATTTTTAGAGATCATTACAATTCTTAGGTTTGTTCTTGATTCGAACTTACTTCCTTCAAATAAAGAAATAACACTTTATGCAACAAGGACATCACGGCATTCAGATTACTATGTGATTTCTTTAATATTGTGTAAAACATGTCCTGTAAATTAAGTACTCTAATACGCTATATTTTATTTTAAAAAAAATTACATTTTTTTTCTAAAAAGTTAAAAAAAAAATCAAAGTGATACGATGATTTCTGTGATACGTTTGTTTAGTATTTGAGTGCTATGGTAATTTTCTTAGCAAATTTAAAGATTTTCAAATTTATTTCTTGCAAAAAAAGTTTGTATAAAATATTAATGCAACTGTTTTTGATTCAAATTATATTATAATCTGTATATTCTAAAATACAATTTTCTCAAAATTTTCAGTTAAACCTTTATATATTCGCATCACTACTCCACAAAAACCTCTTAAAATTGGAAGTGAAATCCAATTACACTGCGAAACGTCTGGTTCACGGCCTCCAGCAAAGATATCCTGGTGGATTGATAAAAAACGAGTTCAAAGTGGAAAAGACGCAATTCCCAATAGTCGAAATATTACTTATAGTACATTGACAGTCACGCCATCTGTTGATGACAATGGAAAGACGATAAGTTGTAAGGCAGAAAACACACATTTAGCTCATTCACCATTGCAAGACAACTGGGTTTTAAATATTCTGTGTAAGTAAAAATGCCTATGTGATTTCTAAAATAATAATTTCTGTAACTATTGAATATTATTTTAATGTAGATTAGCAAGCAATATTCTAAATAAAAAACTAAAAGTAGCTTTTTGAAACAATTTTGTTATATCGTCTCATTAAAGAAAATATTTATGGACGTAAAATCAGAATTATCAGCTCAGTTAATCCACTCAAATCAGGTCAAGTTTCAAATACTTATCAAAATTTTCTTTTTTTACTTATTCTTTTCTTATTTTTCAAATTCGTTAAATTCTTTTTTCCTTATTCTATCAGAAATGTATGTAATACATTTGAAATATTTAGTATTTTAGATTTCAGAAACCATGAAATCTTTCCTTTTTTAAATATATGTTTCCAGGCATTTAAGAAATCATTGACATCATAGTATTTAAGATTAGATATTTGATTGATAAATAAGAAAATATGATATATTTTGCTGAAAATTTGTTAATTTTATGAGAACATTTAATTATAACTCGTATTACATTATATCAAAAAAAACTTATCCCCTGAATTAGCAGGACCAAAATGTTAAGAATAAGTGTGTATGTACTATAGATTGTGATATTATATTAAACAAACCAGATTTAACAAGTATAACTACGATAGGAAAAATTCAAAAAAATTAATAAACAACATATTTTCCTTCCAACATGAATTACCAACCTCAATGAATGAAAAAGCACCCAGAACTGTGCCAGAAAATTTGTGTGTAATGAAAGAAATCTTTCAGTCTAAAACATTTATGAAGAAGTTCATTAAAAAGAATTGATGATAACATAAAAAAAAATAGTTTATCTTCTTTTTTTATAAGACATATCACTTTGTTTTACACCTAAAATTAACTACCTGAGCACTCACACCAGACGTATAAGATTTTAACTACAAAAATATCGACAAAAGGGAAGTTTAGATTTGTGAAAAATTCAACAATAGAAAGTAGCTTAGCATGAATGCAACTACTATAGACTTGTATAAAAGGTGTGTAAATTGATTGTCTATGCACACTGATTATAACCAGGACCAGGCATCTAAACCACATCCCACATGGTTAAACAATTCTATCAATTCGCTTAATTGTTTCTTTCAAAAATTCATCTTGCTTGCACATTCAAACAGCAGCTGAATCTTGATGTTCACGATTATTTGTAAGTTATTTTTTTCCCACAAACAACGGGGTTTTGTGAATCCTGTTTCATCTGTCGAAAATATACAAGTTGCATTACAACAATCCATCAAGTAAATGTTTTCATATCCTTATTAATATCTAATTAAATAGTTGATTACGAGCACTTTAATTACTTTATATCGATTCACTAACTTCGCATAATTCCTATTTTAAAGAGCTATCTAATTATTTAAGTAAAATATTTCAGCACATTTTATGTCTTTAATTGTATTTAAATAAAGTACAATGATAAATTTTATTTACTTTTAAAATAATTAGAACGTATAGTCATTTGATAATTTATACAATAAGTGACTATTATTAAAGCATTACTTTTCGTTTAAATTAGTAATATGTGATATAGTGAATGAAAGGAGAAAACATTTTATATATACATGATCCTATACAATGTAAGATACACAAATTACAACCGACATTTGAATCTAGTTAAATTTTCATTTTTCTAGAATTATTGCAACCCAGCATAAAAATTAAAATACACTTTATAATTTTAGTTTGCATAAGCGAAATCTTGCTACTAGGTATCTCATGTTAATTTAACATATATCTCGAAATTCTAGATTCAAAGTAAGTATCTGAAACTACATTTTTAAAGAGAGAAGTATTGTAAAATTTTTGATTCTTATGCTTTACAGTTCCTCCACTAGTGTCATTACAGCTTGGTGCGAACATAAAGTACTCCACCATTAAAGAAGGTAATGATGTCTACATGGAGTGTATTATTCGAGCGAACCCAGCTGTTGGAGAATTAACGTGGTTGTTTGAAAACAAACCTTTCTTCAGCAACGCCTCAGCTGGGGTCATCATCTCCAATCAATCGCTGGTACTGCAGAGAGTGAGGAAAGAACACCGGGGGAGGTATAGATGTCTGGCTTCTAACTCTGAAGGAGAAGGAGAAAGCTCTGATTTATTCCTGGAGATCAGATGTAAGCATGAGTTGTATGTTATTCTTAAGAATCTGGTACAAAATGTACAAATGTGTGTAAGAGAGAAATTAAATTATAACGTTTATATCAAATTAACGATTACATTTTATTGGTTCAAGGGATTTTATAGAAAACCTAACAGAGCTTTTAACGTTAAAATATGCACATAAATAAAAGAGAGCAGAATTGGACTAAATTAATACTAATATTAATTGTAATACTTACAACTAATATATTTGGAATTAATGAAAATCTAGTTATGGAAAAGTGTTTAATTTGAACTCATTAATTCAATTAAATAATTAGTATTTTATCTCCACATTATTGCAAAATAAAATAAGGTACAAGTAAGAAAAAATGGATAATAAATAACTAAAATAAAGAAAAAATATTAAGTGACAGTTACAAATAAAATAAATAAATGATAATTCTTAAGTTTTCTGAACAATGTTTAAATAAAAGAATAATTCAACAAAATCAATAATATCTCCCTTAAAATATACAAGGTACTTTCCTCACGAAATAATTTTGATTTAGGTAATTAAGTGATAACAATTTATAATATGTGTAATTATTTTTTTAAAATATAATTATTCATAAAAATAACATGTATATTTTAATTTCAAAATTGCTTGAAGAAAAATTAATGAGAAAAATCCATCACGTTTCTAGAATAACTAAATGAAACGCGAAAATATATTATCATTTATTTTAATTGCAATTTAGGTGCTGCTTATTTGTTGAAATAAAATTATTATTTAAAATATGTTAGACAGGACTTGCTGCAGCCTAGACATTTGAAACAAAAATATACTTGAATTCCTTAATTGATGTCAAATGGCATTTGTAGTACAAATCACTAATTGCATCAATAATTATAAACTGTATATTATTGTATGTAATTCTGTATAAAGTATTCTTAGATATAAATGTCAAATATATCTTAAATTATAAAATTAATGAATTTTCGAAGAAAGATTTGAATAATAAGGAATATTTTCCTTTTGTTTTTTAATTTGTATATCCTTAACCGAGCAAGACACGAAAATGGATAAAAAAAATAATACATCTAGAGAATATCAACATCTAATTTATTACTTTGCATTTAACGATTTTACATAAATTTTAGCGGACAGATTTTATAAATTGTTTAATCATTTGTTCGATATCAATTAAAACAGTTTAAATGTTTTTATATATGCATAAAATATATTTCTAAATACTAATACATTACCAATGCAACAAATTTGTTGAAGTACTTTCATTATTTTATCAGGATGGAGATTAGTTTATGAAAATTAAAACAAACCTTATGTACCTGAAAAATTGATTTCAATTATTTCAAACCAAAATGCTTTTAGCACGTCTGAAGATTATTTGAACAATATATTTTGCCAAGAAAATTATGTTCACAGAATTAAGATAAATTGCAAAATTATTCTGGGAAATGTAAAAAAAAATGTAAATTTTCTGTGAGCTGAGAGAGAATTCAATATTTGATTTTATATTTTACAATTTTTCTCTAGTGAAAGAAAAAATATATTTTTAATGCTGCAATTTGTGGTTACAATATTTCCCAATAAAAATGGGAAACTTGTAATAATTATTTTTTCCTAAGACAAATTAAATTACTACAAGTATCGCATTAATATTTAGAGAACGTTTTATTCTATATGCGCTAAAACACAAATGACAATTTCTTAATCAAGTTTCACGATTTAAAACATTTTAAAACTTTTAAAATGCTGCTAATTTCGACAAAACTATACGTTAGTGAAATTATTTTAAAGATATAATGGTTGAACTATTACAGGGAAACTATGAACAGATTAAAAACATGCACAGTATATGAGGGCATTTGATAAATGTTATGATGTATGCAATTTCATATAAAATGTGAGAAAAGACTTTATATGTGAATTAAAAAAATACCCATTTTATATATATATATATATATATATATATATATATATATATATATA
>JAPDSC010012678.1:0-10189 GCA_026290005.1 Latrodectus geometricus | reverse complement strand
TATGTAATTATTAAATTTATATATATTTATGTAAATATATATGTCAAAAAAGTACAATTTCCTTAGAACAATCTCAATTGAAATGATACTTATTTAGTCAAAAATCCTTAATTCTGGCATTTCTGTAAAAACGAAAATTGCTATTTTATGATTTTCCTCGATTCCACACATATTTTGTACAATTTAAAATCAATAAACGTCCTTAGAAATTGAATTTCAAATTCAAACACATATGCAATAATATTTACGTAAAATGATATAAAAATAATCTAAGCTAGACTGAAGAAGCCGTAAAATAGAAACACTGTGAAAGAAAACCTATGCCTTAACGCAGGAAAGAAAGATTCTAAAAAGATCTGGAATGCAGGAGAAAGGAGAGAAAATGATCTCCTTACACATCAGGAATTCCCGGGCTTATGCTGCCGCTTTACTGTATCATTCCCTCCCTATGATGGGTGAAACATTCTCTTCTGCGCTGCGGGCAATCTTTTCCTTACATTTTCAAGGAGTTCTGGGTGGTGCTTTTTTTCCCTTTCTTTCGTCTGAAGGAGCTTCTTTCCTACTTTACAGCTAATGTACTACTAAGGATGATCACTATGATTCTTTACAAATCCTTCATCTGTAAACATGAAAGAAGAGAAACTAGCGATCAAGCTTTTGTTGCAATGAATCAATATTTTTTGCCATGTGATCATGGGGATGAAGGAAATGACATTGAGTGCATGAACTAGCATTATTCGGAATGCCCTGAGCAAATACCTTTATCCTCCCTAACGAAATAGTTCACTTACATACCAATAGCAATGCATTAACCTTTTCTTGTTTTCTTTGCTCTATAAGTTGCTGCCTTCTTTAATGTGGTGATTTTGAGTTCAAACACCACAATAAAATAGCTCTCGAAAATAATATCTTATCAGAATAAATGAAGCAATAAAAATCCAAATAGAAAATTTCCAACATAATTAATCGTGTAATTCTTTTTCAAACAAATATGAATTTCTTTGCATGTATGATTCAATAAGAGAATCATATAAACAGTTTTATTATTGAAATAAATGATTTAAATTTAATAATTTAAAATATTTTCGATTATGAGTATGTAATGCGTTGCGTATAAATTCTATATTTATTGATATAAAAAATTGAAGTTATCATACCTATATTTAGAAATTTTATAATAAAAAAAGTTCATGTTCAGTAAGAATATAAATAAATACAATTTTCCTCAGATTAAAATAAATTATGTTTTCAATATCAATTAATTTCTAAACACTTATTGAATCCACTAAAGTCACGGGTTAATTAGATATTATTTTTAGTCAACTAATTGAAAAATAATTGTAAATTACCGCAAAAGTATCGTTATGACATATGTTTTATATAAATTACCCAAGTTATTAGATATAATAATTTTGATTTTGTTACTTTTGGATCAAAATATTTTGAAATATATATTTTAGAAAACTTTATTTAAATAGGTATATTTACAAAAACGCACACTTTTTAATATATCATTATTTTGAATTATTCATAAATGGAATTTAATATAGCCCATAAGAGTTCAATGATATTAAAGAAATTTTACATACACGTATTTATGTATATGCGTGTGTATTTAATTATGTTGAAATAATATTAGACAATATATTTGGAATCATGTAATGTCCGCATCGAAATAACTTTAATGAATTTTTATATTGTGAACAAATCAAAATTATAAATATTATTATATAGGTATCGATAATTATTATATCGAATGTTTATAAATAATTACAAATAAACTCAAAAATTCGCTTCGAATATACAAATCCTTAAAAAATCAAATTTTCTGATATACAGTGGTGTGCAAAACTTTAGCAACAGGTGGTTTTTGATTAAACAGATGCTGATTGAGGAATGGGCACTGTTACCTAAAAAACTACTGCGCAATCTGATGCTGAGTTTGTGGAGACGGTGCGAAGCAACCATTGAAGTAAGAGGATGGCATATCCAATACAAACGGATATCTGTTTGTTATTCTTTCTCTTGGACAGATGATCTTGTGCAGGGATACTGTGAGTTCAGTAAAGCCCATTTATGTTTGGTTCCATATTGTATGCATTGTATTAATTTTTTCTGCAACTACGTTTTCGTCATCCTTTAAGTAAAACATGATGTGTTTCATGTCTGAATTTCATATCCCTCAGATGATTTCTTGCGAAGTTATGGAAGAAAAACTACCTGTTGCTTAAGTTTTGCACACCGGTATAGAAAACTGAGGTATTCAAAAGAAATATCAGAAAATTAAATATAAGTCATTCAGGGTAATAAGTTTACAATGATAATTCATTATTGTTGAGTACATTATCTTTTTTTTAAATATTATTTACAGTAATAGAAAAAGCTAAGAATCTATATGTATGATCGTAAAATGTATTTGTTTTCATAAGCATGTACATTGAAAAATTGAAGCAAGTTAATTTGTTATAAAATTATTAAGTAAAGGAATAAATTAGTATTTTCATTAGCTTTGTCATGATGAAATTAAATGTATTTCAGTTTGTTTTATTTTATTTTCTGTATTATGATTAGGATTACAACTAAATTTTCTGACTTTAATTAATTAAAAATTCATTGTTTAAATTATTCAGTTAATTTGAGAATGAAGGGAACAATAAAATATTTTCAATTCTAAAGAAAAATATTCAGTGATTATATTTAAAGTAACATAGTTACTTAAAACAATTTCTCTAAATATAATTAATTTTATAAATATATTTTAATGTTAACATTATTAACACAAAAAAATGCATTTGTTTATAAATTTTCACTCATCATCTTTCAGCGTGGGTTTTAAATACTTAAGTAAATCAATCTGAGTCAGAACGTTTTACTTATAATTTTTTTTGTATTTTATAATTTAACTCATCTAAATAATTAGTTTTTTATAGAATTTATTATATATTTAAAAACTTTATTAGTTACTTCAAAATATTATTAGTTACAAAACTTAGATAATAACATTTATTGTATTAAGCAATTGTTTATATGTTACATAGTTAATTCACTTAACAAAATTACTTCACATAAATCAATTTTTATTTTTCTTATACAAAATTTAAAAAATAGATGCTTAATGATATTTATTTTAGCATTCAAAATATCATTATCTGAGAAGTGAAAACATTCATGAACTTAGGTATTCATGGCACGCACCATCAATTTTCTTATTGTTTTAGATGCTCCTACGTGCAAATCACCAAAGAAAAACATTTATGGCCTTTCTAGAGAAGAAGCGGTAAACATTACTTGTGAAGTGGATGCTGATCCTTCTGATATCACGTTCCACTGGGCATTAAACAACTCAATAGAAAGCCTAACGTTGCACAATTTTAGGACGTCAGGTGCAACAAGTGTTATAACATATGTACCAAAATCTCCAACAGACTATGGAACTATGTACTGTAATAGTAGGAATGTTGTTGGTGAACAAAAAGAACCCTGTGTTTTCAAAATTATTCCAGCAGGTAATTTTTTAGGATTCTTTTTCTATATTATTTCCTAGATACAAATTGAGTTGTAATATAATTGTTTGTATGAACTGAAGTAGAGTTATATATATAGTAATTAATATTTAGCTAAAATAATTATACTTTGAGTATACACAATGCATCTGGATAAGATTCATAAGCTTCTGTTTTTCTACCAGTGAAATATACTGAACATTAATGGATTTAATTTAATCTCAAAATCATAAATTTAAAATTCAAAACGTTTGTGTTTAAATTTATTTCTTAAGTAACCAGAATTTTCAGCTTTAAGCAAAATATTATTTATTGTAATTTTGTGACGTCTGCGAAACATATTTTCAATTAATTATAAATGGTTTAATTAATAATTATTACAACGTTTTATAAATGGTTGTTAATTAATCATAAATATTTTGCTAAGCCAATGAATACTTTAGAAAAATATCATTTTGAATAATCTGCAAAAATTTCACTAACGAGTATTTATTTCAACAAAAGAGAAAACTTATAATAATTCCATTTGATTTTAAGTTCTTCAATGCCTTTTATTATTCAATTTATACGATTCAAATAAAATCTGGCTGCATAAATATAAATTTCAGAAGCACTTTTCATTCGTGAATTCCAGTTGGTGTATTAATTAGTCTACTATGAATTTTGCTTTAATTATGATAAAATATAAAATCTGATTTTAATTTTTAAATAGCTACATGACAATCATCAAAAAATATAGTTTGGAAATATATGCAAATTAGATAATTATTAATGCTCAAAATACTGAGATTGAAATTTTCATCCGAATCATTCAAGATGGATTTGAAACTAAGAGTCAATTAAATGATAATTTTCTAAAAATTTATACCAGTACTTTTTACATTCTACGACTGAAGAAACACATATTTTAATTAAAATTTTGTAATAAAATATCTAATTATGCCGTGTAAAAACCATGTTTTACTTAATTCTATAAGCGCTTCTTGTATTTAGGACCCAATAAGTAACGGAATATTCTGCTCTTTATATATATATATATATATATCAATATGTTTTGCAAAGCTAAAGTACTTGTTCAATTATTTGAGTGCTTAGTGCAATATTTATAGCATACAAATGTACATTGATAACAATTAAATTTCTTATTTCTTAACATAATTTGTAATACTCGCATGTTTGTTTAATTATTTTCTGTAAATTTATTTTTTAACGTAATTGTAAAACAAGAAAATATATTTTTGAGAATGGTTTTACATATTCTTTCTTCAATTTTTAAGAATGACCATTATTTTGAAAATATTTCTATCTATCAGCACTTCTTTGCTTGGCACTGATTATGATTTCAGACATTGACTTGTAATTCCTTACTAAAATTGTAATTTTAAGCATCTATAATCTAATAAAAGATGTATTATTGAAGCAAAAATATATAACAGCATAAATTTCACTGAATGTTGTTACTCAACTGTTTTGTATATTATATCAATGCTTTATATCGTTGAGTTTTTGTAAGGAAAGTAAAGCACTATTTTTTATAATATTGTTTTAGAAATGTTTCAAAAAATACAAATTTTATTTTATTTTCAATATTTTCGGACATGCATTAAGATTATGCTAATATTTAAGGCTGCAAAATGTAATTTATTGTGATCTTTTAATATTTTTAATAGATAAATTTGAAGTTTATTTAATAGAATAACATGAAGATGTACGAGGTGATAAATATTGCATTTTTGAAAAGTTTAAACACCATTTAAATATAATACAATTTTTTCCACTTAAGAAACTTTGGTATTTTCGTAAATTATTGTTTTATGTAATATGAACCAAACAATCTTAATACAAAAAAAATATATAATGATTATTTAAAATGCTTTATTCAATCAAAAATTAACATCAACATATTATATTATTTAAAGTTTTCCTTAAATTATCTGATTCTAATATGTGAACAAAAATTTAAAATGACTTAGAAATATTTTCTATCTTTTCACAACTAGAGGCTTAATTTTATTAAAATAAATAAGAAAATTTAGGAAATTTTAATATTTTTTTCAATTATGGGTTAATCTTTTTAAAAATTATAACCACATATATATTTATTCAATTCAATAATTCCACCATAAATTTTAAGAAATGAACATTTATTTCAAACAAACAGCAATCATGTTTACAATACAAAAACTACAATTCATGCATTTAAATATTTAAAAGTTAGAGTTTGCTTTATTTTAAAACACCATCACATTTCTCCTAAGAACATAATATTGAGACCCTATAAATCCCTTTTCCTTTGAATAACTAAAGCTTGTATCTCTTAAAAAGAAAAGAAACAAATAAAATATTGCTTGAAGAAACTTTCACATCTCAGTATGTATTATAAGATAAATGTGGAAAACCATATGTCATCATATATACATATCTCAAGAAAGGCTCTTTTTTTTCTTCCAGATTTTTTCCCCAGTTTAAGAAGCAGGGTGATCGATCATCCTATTTTTTAGGGCCCCATGAAATAGTTTTATGTGTCACAAACTTGAAATAGAAATAAAAGGCATATAACAAGAAATCTGACCACTGGGGTCGCTAAACGAAAAATTCCTGTTTGACTTCCTCCTCATAATGTGATTTGAGCGGAATTGCAGTTCTTTTATACGTAGTTCAATGAAGTATCCAACATTAAAATGGAATACAAGTTCTTGCGTGAGAAAACTATATATATTTTGGATATATCCTCTTCATATTTGTTTTTTTTATCGTCGTCTTGCTTGCAATTGAATAGCGGAAGTTACCATTTATTTGTTTGATGAACATTGACATTTCTTACTATGGCAACAGATTATGAAATTTTCCCCCAAAACGAACATATACCAATATTTTGAAACATTTTACGTACATTTTATTTAAAAGGGGAAATTTTCCAAATTTTATTTTAAGAAATTATATTAGAAAAGTTATATTATGGTGCTTTTTAGAATAGAAAGCTCTATAAATTAAACTATCAAACGTAACCTTCTGATATTTTAAATTTTCTAAAGAAAATCCATATTGTAAGCTAGTATTTTCAGAACAATTGGTCTGTGTGTATATAGAATCTTAAATGCTTATATGTCGTCTTGTTCAGCGAGATTGAATTTGAGATTAAAAAATATTAAGCCGCTGTCTTCTCAAGGCAGAAACCAATTTAATTAAAAAATTAATAAAATTATTACCTAATATTTAATACAATATAGTATTTTTCTCTTTTGCACATAATACAAAAGTTTAAAGAAAAATTGAATTTATGAATTCCCATTTAAATAAACTAATTGTCAGAATAATAATTTTAGGCTAGTATAAACAAATTTATTTTAAATTAAATAACTATTTTTGTCTCCAACTTTTGAAGCACATAAAATAATTAAAATGAGAATATAGACTTTTTTTTTCTTCATTTCCCCTTTGCTTGAAAATCATATTTTCTTCAATATATCAAAAAATCACATTTTCTTTTAATAAAAAAAGTGTGTCAATTCTATTAAATAGCAAGTGAAAATGCAGAATTCTAGTATAAAAACTTAATTTAATGATATAAATTCTTAGATTTTTCTTGTAAAATTACACTTGCAAGATGATTAAATCTTAAATTTTTTTTGTATAATTCATTTTATTACTATCAATAGCAAAACCTTCGGTTGCTATAATAGTTTTGTGCATATTCTGAAATAAATGTGATAAAGCTTTTTCTTATAATCTAAGCTGGCAATAAAATTAAAAATAATGCAAAATAAAAATTCCAAAATGTCTAAACAAAACCATGTTAAAATGTTTACTAAGATATTTTAAAATCTAATGGTTTCCAAGAATTAAATATATTAAACATGTTACTGATCATATAAATAGAAATTGTGACTGAAAGAATTTTCTAGTGTTGATTAAAATAAGCAACTAATTAGCAAAACAAAAAACAAAAACATATCATTTAAGAATTTAATGATTCTATAATATTAGTTTATAAATGGAATTTATTTGCAGATGAAGTCTGGCAGACATTGACTTTTTTAGGATAATATAAGACATATAAAAAACACTCTTATTTTATTTATAATAAGGTTTTACAGTTTAATTTATTAACAGGATTTATAGATTTAAGAATTTAAATCCTAGACAATATAATTTACAATAAATATAGAATATAAATAGAGATATATATTCTATTATTGTATTCTAAAAATAGAATATCAGAAATAACATTGTTTATCTTAGAAGTAATCTAGAAATGGTGCTAAAGCTATTGATGATCACTCGAGTCTGAAATTCCAATTTCATAACGTAAGGAACGAAAGTAATATCAATCGTGTCTGAAAATGATACGTCACGATTTCAACTAGCCGAATGGACATTTTATTGATAAAATAATTGAATTTTAGTTCAAAAAATATTTTATACTGTTTTGTGCCAGTACATGAAACAAATCTCTGGCTGAAGTTAAAGTTTAAGAAAAAATAAAAAGTTTCTCAAAAAAATAGGAATCAAATATAAAGTATTTTAAAAATTAAATATATGTTTTTCATTGTTCTTCAATAAATCATATAAAATAAAAAAATTGTATTCGACTAGAAATTTGAGATTGATTTAAAAAAATGGAAAAATCAATATATGTCCTGATATTTGTGATGAATAGTTCTGATTATTGTAAGGAAAAGTTATAAATTTTACAAAATAAGTACTCATGTCCTTAATGTGTTCAGATAAATATACCTTAAATAATACTTTTTTTGGTATGAACTGAATTGGGTGTAAAGCTTAAAAAATGCAGGTATGTTTCATTAATTCTGACTTTATTTCACATTAAACACACTTTCTAAAATATATAAAAAGAATAAAAACATAAGAAAAAATACAATTTTGTATAAATTACCTATTACACAAGTTTAAATCGCAGCTTTTACGTTTTAGAAATTTTAAAAATATAATTCAACTTACATTTAACAGAATTCTAAACCAACATAGTTCTTAGCTTTTTTTGCATTGTAGATATGCATGAACAAAATAACAGATAAATAATCCCTGATTTCTAAAATTCATTTAATAACAATTTAAAAGTTAGTAAAAACATGTTTTTAAGAATAATGAACAGATTTTGCCATGTGAAAAATTTTAAACATTATTAAGGTTTTGCAAAATTCAGTATTTAAAATGGAAAGCATTCTATAAATCAAGTTGAGAAAATATTTGGAAGAAAACATGAAGCGTATAAGTAGGTTGTTGAATACAAAATCATATAAATTGTCATATATGAATTCTGAATTTTTCTATTATTCACATTGAATATGTTCTGATATTCATGAATATATCTAAATGAGTTACATTTGCTGAGTTAAGAATATTAAAAATAATAAGCTGGCATTTATTTCCAATTCAGAGAATCACTTTTATTTCATGTAGATAAGGATCTTCCATGATATTCACTAGACAAAATCAAGTAATCATTGTTCAAATTTCTCAAATTTGAACGATGATAGGTAGCAACATTGGTTCCAATAAGCATTTTTCTTCTTTTTTTTTAAATACTTTTACCAAATTCCGTTTTAGTATGGACGACCATACAAAGAGCTCTGTACTTCTTCCTAGACTATATGAGAAAGGAAAACTTTTTGCGAAACCAATTGTATTTGCCCAAGGGAGATTCAGGCATTCGTATAAAATTTCGTCACTCCGAGCGAGCTGCATTTCATGCCTGAAATTCCAATTATCGCCACTGAACAACAATGCGTCTCAAAATACGTGACTTGACTCAGTAAGAACTTGTGCAACCATTTATATTCACGTTATGCCGAAAATGTTGGCTTCTTTTAAATAGTCTAAGCTTTTTACACCTTTTGATGGTATTAAGTTGGTGAGAGGAAGCTTTACTGATGTTAACAGATTTGTTAATTTACAGAACTTAAGTTTGCCAACGCATAATAAGAAGCCGTTAGCAGAAGGTCATTTACAGTAAAGAGTAAAGAAATTTCCTTATTTTTAAATTGTGGGAACTGTCTTTAATCAGGAAATGATTTTCAATGAAAAATGATTTAAATAATTGTGTGTCACATTATATTAATAAATCCATATTCGTGTCTCATGATATTAAATTATTTTATACCACCTAAGTTTGAATTCAGATAATATTTTTCCTAATTATCTACGGAAGAAGTAAGTTCATTTTAAAATGCATGTCATTGTATCGTGTAAATTAATTGATAATTGAAATTCAACATACTTATTTTAAGTCTACCTGAAAATGTATAATCTCTTGAAAATGTATAATCTGTATAATTAACGATACTTTGAATTATTTAATGAGATTTTAAAAGAATTACTTCAAAATAAAACTTTAAAATAAAAAAATGTTCGTATTCTAGTTACATTGTTATGATAATTCATCATATTATGATATATTTATTTCACAATAAAAACATATTCAGTTATATTACCCATATACATAAATATTACAACACAAGTCTAAACATTTTTGTATAAATTATTTATATTTAGAAATTTAACATCATGTCTTAATTTAGTTCTATTAAGAGATCATGCAATAAAATATTATTTTCCAGAATTTCTAAAAATCACGTGCTTATCATAAGCAAGTAATATTCAATAAGTGAATTCGTTCTTAGGTCAACAAATGAAAATTATATATTAGTTTCTTTTATTATATA
>JAPDSC010012676.1:0-20967 GCA_026290005.1 Latrodectus geometricus | reverse complement strand
TATATATATAGAAAATCAGTGCAGTTAGAAAATATTTCGAAAACGTTTCTACCATTTTTCACTGCGCTTTCAGAATCGGTGTAAATCATTAAAGTCAATTCATAAGAGATTATTTCTCTAATTTCCTTTGCTCCATCATTTGTTAACAGTCCTAAATTTGAATACTGAAATTACATGCATTTGTAGAAAGACGCATTTTAAACTACTTAAATAAAATTGAATATTAGTATTATTTGTATAGGTTTTTTATTACAAATTTAATATATCTTGGGGCATTAGCAAAGTAAATATAATATAATTTATAATTTGAATTACAGTGCAATTATTTGTGCAAAATATTTTTGATTTTGAAACTGATAAACCGGTTTAATATAGAAAACAAAAGTCTATTGAAACCTGCACTGTTTAGTGTACATTTTTTAAAGAAAACAACATTTTTTATAAAAGTTTTTTAAAATAAATCTTGTTTTGTTAGTTTCATGTTTGATTATTTTATCCCCATTTAGCTTGTATTTACTTTATTTTTTTATTGGTAACTTATTTTTTGCTTAAATTAATTAATGGTTTTTCATGCTTACATTAGCGTTTTAATTTGTTAATATTAAGTAAATAGTATTTATAACATTCTCAAAAGTAGTTATGTAATGATATTCATTATGACTTGCAAAACAAATATTGAATTTTGAATAGTTTTTAGAAGTGAAGTCATAATTATTATTCCTTAAATTTATTTATACAAAAGTAAAATTTGATGAATAAAATATTTACTACTGTGTAGGAAGTAGGTGTTCCATAAAAATTTCCTTGACAACTAAATATGTCGGATTAATAAAAACTCTTTTAAAAAGAATACAGAATATAAGTTATTTATTTCTAGATTACGACGCGCTATTTCTAAATTGGCTTAAAATGAATACTTAAGCAATTTTTTTTTTTATTTTTTTAGTTTTACCTCCAGATTTTCTGTTTCTGTTTTGAGAATATTAGTAATATTAAAACGCATTAAAAAAAAAAGAACATTCATTTTAGTTCTTTGAAACTCATAGTTTTAATATTGATAAACCTATTTTCAATTGTAAAACAGTTATAATGAGATAAATTTAATTTTGGGGCTTAATATTTGTATATTTAGAAATATTTTCGTCACTTTAAATTTTTCATATTTTTTCACATTTTTCATCTATGAAACTGGAAAATGATTATACATTTTTGATTTATTTATCTTACGAAGTAAGTAAATGCTTTACAAAAAACTCTAATATTGTCTCCCACTCAAAATTTTAAGTTCGTTTGAAAAGATGTATAATTGCCAGATGAACGCGATGATTCTTCAATGGAGATTACAATAAAGTGAGTAAAAATGAACTGTGTGTGTGTGTGTGTGTAAATCAAAAATATTGAAATCATTTTGTAAAATCTCTGATAATCTTCTAGGAAGTATAATAATTATTTGTAGCATTATAAATGATTTTTCATGAAAAGAATAATTGTAATTTTTCATAATTGAATTTAATTTTCAAATATATAGAAAACATACACCCTGTAAAGATTAAAAAATTTGCAAATAACTCAATTTTTTAAATTACAGAATTGTAATAAAATAAAATTGTATACTCGATAGTATTAATGCGTGGCAGTTAGATCTTGCATAAAAAGGGAGTAGATCATTTTGTAACATTAATTATATATTTAAATATTAATTACTAACATGCTGCTTAATAAAATGCATCATTTTTATTTTATTTAATATTTTCTAAATTACATTAAATATGTGAATGTCGTAATAATTATAAACTCTGTAACGATATAATGAAATATAAAAAAAATTAATTGAAGTAAAAATTTGTAATTTTTAAAAGATGAAATGTTTAGTTTATTAGAGACTACTTTCAATAAATTGGCAATAAAGTTTGCTAAATATACATGATATTTTATGCTATTCATTTTAAAGTGTTAAAACAATTTACTGAAAAATGTATTACATAAAAGCCCTTACTGACAAATAAAGGTAATTATATTTGTTGGAGTTATAATCATTTTGACTTCTTTATATCCCTTTAAGTGAAATAAGTGCCAACCACCTTGTCTAGTGGTCAGCGTGTCTGACTGTGGATGGAGAAATTCTGGTTCGGGCATGGATGTACTTTCTCTCTCTTCTGTCCTTGTATGAATAGAGTATGAATGGTTGCCTACTCTATAAAAGGGTATCTATGACATGTGTGTACTTTAAAAGTCAGACTTCACACCAAACTACAGTTCAGCTAAATAAATAGAGCAGAGTATTCTATATCACCATCTTGACAACCACTCGACAAAAATAAAATATGCAATAAGTATATTTTTTAAAGATGCGTCTAAGCCGATCTTATCAATATATGCAATGTAACTACAAAATGATGTCCTATATCATGCATCAATGTGTTCATAACTTTTTCTATCCCTTCATATTTGTTGTGAAATCATAAAATAAGTAATTCTATTTATGAAAGTGAAGTCTCTATAGAAAACATATTCAGTTACTTCGGGAATATTATTTAATAGTAATAAAAATTGATATTCACAGCAAGAAAAGATTTTACAATCTAAATAAATGTCAAAATTTATGGGATTATTATAACTGTGATGAGTGATGGTTTATACTGCTATCTGCCATATATATATATATATATATATATATGCATACGTAAATATTATTTATTTTAGTATAATGACGAATCTTATTTATAAATGTATAAAATTAAATTTTTAAACTGTATTTAATGAATTAGGTAATTACGTATTACCGTCACCGCAATATTTTAAGCCGATTGAATTTCAAAGAAATTTCCTTAGAAAACTTATTTTTCTAATTATAAGTATTCTTTTCATAGTTAAAAAAGGTATCCCCTAACAATAGATTAAATGCTAATTCTACTTATGTTTTGGATTGAAATTTGCTGAAGTGACGTTAATATGTAAGTACCATGAATTAAATGAATTTATTTCTGAATAATCTGTATTACATTTAATATTTATTATAAATATATTAATTATGAGAATATGTAAAAAATTTTGAGAAATCAATTCTGGTTTTATACAAAATATAATCAAGAACTTCATGTTGTTCTCTGATCTTTAAAAATAGTTTTGTGTAATTGTATGTTATACACACATGTCGTTAAATAAAAGATAATGCCGGAACTGGCAACTAAAGTAATAGAAATACAAAAAGCGTTATTTATTTATAAATACCACGTATTTAACAAAGGAGATGATGCATGTTTAATACCACTCATACACATACCGAGATTATAGATTTTTGAAGCACTTACAGAACATATCGCCCATACTACAACTGAGCAGTATGTTGTTGGTATGATGGTAAAATATTGTGTCTCCCATATAAAGAAATTATGTCCGTACAATGTCGGGTCGTGTTGCTGATCCTATTATCGAACAAGAGAACTCTATTTAGCGAGCACTGTTTTCCGATGGTCCAGTACACATGTAAGAGATAGATAACGAACCACGATAATCGGCCAAATATATCTCAAACGTGCTCTACTCCGATGGAAATGCTCACCATTCATACAGCTAATATCCTCAAATTGAAGACATTTTTCATGAATTTCAATGGTAAGGATGGGTGTTTTTATCTATAATCAAAACTTCAGCTCTCACACCACCCCTAAATTAGCAAACATATTGTTTCATAATGATGTCCCGTTAAATGTGACTTGCTATGGTTTCGATTTGAACATGTGGATATGTTCTAGATCCCAATATAATGCCTTCTTCTACGAGCATTCCCACACTACACTAATATAAGCGTTCAGTGATGTTGTCATGATGATACTTGTACTCTGTCATCTCCATATGAATGTCCGACGTGAAGCTGAACTTAGTTCAATAAAACATAGTTCCACTGTGACCATGTCCACATTCTAAGACTTTACTCCAGGCTAGCCACTAGCACCAGTGAGTTGCCGTTAGTGGAACACATGACAGACAGCAAGACTATAATGTTCAAAGACTATATACTATAATGTTCAAACCTTCTGTACACGGTTTGTTTTGAAATGGTAGCGCTCGTGGCGAGCGATAGCTAACGCTACAGGTCCACAGCTGTGTTCAATTTCTTAGGACGGCTACTACCAAGTATAAGTTTTCATTTGGCTTTGTCACTCGGGGCGATTTACACTGTAACATCTACATATTTTCTCTGCTTGATCTTCCTCTGCCATTGTCATCTGGGTAAATCAGCATTCCGCGAGGCGGATAATTCAATCACGTAAAACATTATCCACTCACGTCTTCTGTGTAATATCTATACGATCGTGGCACTGAATACTGACAGATTGTGAACAAGTTTCTTTTATTTTGCCACAGGTCTTTATTTATTCCTCTGTTACGCTTTCGTCACCGTGATGTACACTGCTCCATTTGGTACTTTCTTGTAATTTGTATATAATACTTAATTACATGTGCTATGTATCTATTGTTGGGTTCTTCCCTATAGCTATCGATTTCTGTGTGCTTCTGGGTTATCACATATTTCAATTTATGGAACGTATATATTTTATTGAAAGATAAACTGCGTGCATAAAAAGCTTTAATGTACATGATACTTAGTTATGATTATTACATTTATTTTGAATTATTTAAGTAATTCAATTCAATGATATAGCTTGTTCATTTTATAATGTTAAAAATTGTTTACTAACAATTAGCTATAATGTTTGTATAATCAGTTGTATAATTTGTTTACAATATGTATAACGTTTGTATTTTTAAAATAAATATATTACTGGTTGGAAATTGCCAAATAATAAAAATTATTAAGATCAAATACATAAGAATAAATTTCTTTACAGTAAAACTTCATTTTATATTGAAAACATATTTCAATTATTAAAATAAAAAAAAAAAACGAGTCACATTCCTTAAATGTCTAATTATTATCAGATAAAAACTAATATTGATTAATTTATTGAAATTGTTTTCAGCGAGGTTTTTACATGTATAAATCATTATCAAAATGTATAAAAATATTTTATAAACAAATGATAAATTGTAAAAATATTTTGTCATTAACTTACGTTTCACAAATTAATTACTTTAAAATGCACCATTAAAAATAATTGCTTTTAATATATTCATATGTATTTGTTACAAACAAAATTTTTTTTTGTTATTCTTCTTGTTTTCTTTATGAATGCATTAAAAATGATAAAGTAGACACAGTTAATTTAAGAGTTCATTAATGATCTTATTATTTTAGCAAATTGGCTGAAATGCATGAAATATATATATTTTCCCGTTATATATTTAAATATTTAATTGTATGTCAAAAATAAATTAATTTCGTATAAATTAAATTTTATTGAAGGAAAATGAACTATTTTGTTAAAGAAATGGCAAAAAAGTAAACATATTTTTATTTTGAAATTGTTTCATGAAATTTACATAATAGACTAGAATAAACACACACACATATACATAGTGTTGAAGAATATATATTGAGACAATTTTTATATAAATAGGTAATGCCTCGGATAACATTTTCCACATTTGTATTAATTTCGTAATATAACTTATCATATTATTATTATATCATATTAATTGCAGTTTTATTAATTTTGCCCTGCATTTAGCATAAATTATGACCTAAAGTTATTTAATTATTGAACTAAAATAAATTAATTTTTATTTATTATTGAAATTTTTGTGACAATTTAGGATCTGATATTTCTTGTTAAATGAGCTTATATTCGTATTTATTTTCTTACTTAGATATTTTATATTTTGTACAATGAAGCTGAATCTGAATATAAATCCTCTCCATTTCAAAACAACCATTTCCCACAAACATTTTCTAAAATGTTTTCTGTGCTTAAAATTATACTATTATTAACATTAGAATTTTTTAAAAGAATTACTCGAAGTTTTTTAAAAGAATACTATTCTCTTTTACAGAAATCACATGATGAATGGTATTTGTAGATAAATATGCTTATTTGACAAAATATTACTTTTATATACTTAGTATAAGGAAAATGCTTTTTCAGCTAACTTTTGCTTAAAATGCTTTCGATTTGCTTTTAAAAATATTTCTTTATTTTTCAAAATAGTTTTCAAATTTTGGACATTCTTAAGCTATATTTCGTTATAAATTCAAAGAAATTTTATGTTATTAACATAAACAAGTCTTCCTTTGCGAATACGTATGTTTGAAGCGTGAGTTTTATATTTAATCGGTAATCTTGCAGGTATACTTTCAAAGCTCATCATGCAACTTAATCTATAACTATTGCTTAAAGGTGAAGATATTCTCCTCTGTGAGTTTGCAGCAAGTCGATAACCCGATCTTGTTAAGGAATAAATGACATTATTTCGATAAACATGAGCATTATCGGGAAACTTTTATTGAGCCGTGAATTTTATCTCAAAAGTTTTGACACATTTTTAATGTTATGGAGTATTGTTTTTATCATAAATCTGACAAACGTTTACAAAAATAAATTCTCCAATATGCTATAATATAAAATCAACTGTACGCTCTATCAGTAAACTTATTAAAGTTTATTATGAATATATTCAAAAATTTCTAACGAACAAGGAATTTTTAAAATTTGCTTTTGCTCTTCTGATTCTTTATTAAACTTATTTCCTATTTTCAGGAAAACCAGATTTATATTTCGATATTTTTGAAATATTAATTTGGCTTTATTGCATAAGTCTTTATTTAACAATGCAAACAAAAAACTATAAAAGTTGTATAAATTGCGTGCAAATGGGTTAGTTAAAAGATTTTTATATTCTAACATATTAATTAATTATCATAAGTAATAAATTGGATAAACAAGTTAAATCGTAATACTAATGTAACAAGTAATACTAACAATTAATAAACAAGTAATACTAATGCAACGGACTTATTATTTATTATAAACTTTTATATATACAATATTTTATATAAAATTTTAAGTACTATATTTTATATAAACTTTTATATACTTATAAAATAAAAAATGTTAAAAAGACTAAAATTATTTATTTGTTTTATGTAAAATATGGATTAACTTAGAGTGCGAAATCTATTTCCTTTTTTATAAAAATGTGTTAATTATGAATGACAAGTAAAACTTGCTTCTGAGGAATCTAAAGGTTACTTTTTTAGTTAATGATCTAAATAATCTAACAAATTACAATATTATTAGAAGTAATTTTCAGTTGATACTTACAAACTTTCTGTATTTATTTCTAAGAACATTAGCAGTTTAATAAGAGTTGCTAGTATTTTACTTTAAAATAGTGCTGATTATTTATTAAAATGTTAAAATAGATAAATATAATTAAAAATACTGTTATAAATTTCTTATTAGAATATGATAATTCTTAAAAATAAATATAGGTTGATGTATAAGATGCGCGTGCTTAGAAATGAATTAAAATACTGCTATAAAAATATTTTTTTGTAGTCAATGTTATTTTAATTCAAATAAACAATATTTGTGTCACATTTTAGACATATTATCTTGACAATGTGTTTAATGAACGCAGATAATTGGTGAAATATTTCAGGAATTGTAACATTATACACTAAAATCTTTTTTGAGATAGCATTGCCAGAATTCTTAAGTCGTAAGGAGTACATTATAGATTGTAATGTTGGAGCATATTTAAAAAATTGTGACATGAAGCCTAAGAAATGTAGAATATCAATTACAGACACACGCCTTTGTAAGATAGATGGTGCAATAATCTCTCTTAGTTGCATGGGTTGACATATAATTTATGATTTTAAATATTATAAAAAAAGTGTGATCTAAATAACGTTAATAGTGGTGTTGAAGTTTGTTCTTATACAAGATGTGAGAGATTCTTTTTATTGATCTAGAATTTCTATACTCAGCTGAATTCGAATTTCGATGTATAATTGCTCAAACTTTTTCTCTTTCAGATAATTTTGGGTTTGTGTCGAAAGTATGTAAATGGTAGGATAACGTTAGGAGAAATATTCAAAAGTTATAAAATTCAAATGTTTTTGTTTGTGTAAAGTTTTCTTAATATTTACAATCAATTTAATAAAATTATAACAATTTCAATAAACACAGTTTTCTTACTATTTCAATTGTTATTATTTTATTTTATATCAAACAACGCACCCTTCATTTAATTGCAATGCTTAAAGCATGTGTTTATGTAACTGAATACATGCCATTTTATGAAATTAATAAATTAAATGCATTGGAAAAATATTTTAGCTTTATGGATTTTTAGTGACTTTTTACCGACAAAATGATGAGATTCATAATTACATTTAGTAACATCATCATTTTTGTTATAAAAATGTCAAAGTTTAATACTTGATTCTTCTGAATATTTGAATTGGTAAATTTCCCATTATTCGGATTCTTAGAATTATTTTTATTCGAATTGTTAGAATGATAATTATTTTAAAATTATGTTAGAAGTAATAACGAAAATAAAGTTTATTCAATTTAATGCTAAATGAAGCATATGATGTAAATCTGATGTAACAAAATCTGTATGATAAATTAACACTAAATTTTTTTATTTTAAATTGTTTAAAAATTAAAACGCAAATCAAGGAGAAAAATGTAAACGTACTATATTAGTTTAAAAAAAATAATAATATATATTATTGTTTATAATCAAAATGCTTAAATTTAATTTTATTGATATAATAAATTAATTTCCACTTTTTTATAAAAATAATGCTTATGCAATACTGTATTAATGGAAATAAAAAGAGAAAGATGAAATCAAAAATTAAATGAGTGATTTATCATAGCAAAAATCATGCGAATAAAATAAATTCCTTTACGATTTAACGACCAAGTGAAACGAAAAGTAGAAAACATTTCCAAAAGTTCTTTCAGTATTTCCGCTTAATGGAGATAGAAAGAGAAAAAATTCAGGTACAAGAAGATGAGCAACATCAATCTCACATGCAACAGTAGCAATGGCAAGAAAGAAAGATAAAAAAGAGCAATAGTCTTTAACCCACCCCATCCTTAACCCCATCCACACTTGTTACATCCACCAATCAGCATCCGAATATATCCCAGCATGCCCTTCGAAACCAGCTTCCTTCCAAAACCTCGTCACAGCCGAGTGTGTGTTGCACTAGATCGAATGGGTTCTCTGTTTGTGGAAATATTTCTATATATATCACGCGTTTCTTAAAAAAGTGGAGAGTGCAATTTTATGTTCATTTGCACTAACAGCTGCTTTTAGAAGATTTTGTAATACCATTCTTATTACTTCCGAAACATAATTTCTATAATTTTCTTTTCCCTTGGAGAATTGGATAGATTTCAAGCTAAAAAAAAAATAAATTCGAAGTCTTAAATTTTGTGTTTTCATATATAAATTTTAAAAATGGCTTTGGAAGAAGAAAAATCTGGCCCCGTGAATATTGCAAATTCAGAAGATCCTCAACAAATAAAACCTGCGGGAAGTGCGAATGAAAAACCTCCTGCAGAGGTTAGTATTTGCATTTAGAAATGTTTTAAAATTCAAAGCATGAATAAGGAAAATTCAGAATAAAACTGTGCTTAGTATTTTTTTTTCAATTATAATTGTTATGTCGCTGATCATATTGATATTTAACGTAATTTCACATTTATGAAAAATTTAATGTGTTAAGAGATTTTTGAACACAGTTTTAATATCGATATTTTTTACATGAATCTATATTTTTATAAAGCAGCATTTAATCCCTAAATGACACATATTTTAATTAGAAAAATATCTAGCCAGTAAGTTAAAAAAACAAAATTTAATGATTGCAGTTGTTAGTTAGTATGAATGAGTTTTATTATCAATGCACTACTATAAAATATACAAACTTTTATGATTGAATACTTATTTCTCTTTTATTTTTATGATTTTTAAGGTAGTAAGTACATTATTCTTAGTCATTCTGATCTATTACTTTAATCCTTCCGATTTTTGCTTAGCTATGAATGCTGAATTGAGTACAAAGTAATTCACAGAAATGAAACAATATGTGAAAAGATTGCTCATATATAAGAAATTAGTCAGACTAAAAATGAAACAATGAGCATATTTGCTTTTGAACTTAATTTTTGTGTTGTAATGTGTTACTCTGGCAGTTACTACAAGTGTACTTAGCGCACTTTACTTAAACAGCAGATCAAATAAAATTTACTTTCAGTTTAAATAAAATTTATTTTTTTTATCAATAATAATCCCAAAAGATAAACTTATAATAGTTGAAAAATTACAATATTTGAAGTAATTCTTTGAATGTCAGGCTAATGCACTTTTAATATACCTTACAGCTCTTGAGTTTATAATTATCGGTAAAATATAGAATAGATTTTAAGTATAACACAGCTATTTCTTCAGGGTTTATATTTTTTAGAAAATTTTAGAATTTGCGAATTCTTTTGTAACATATTGATCATCGTCTAATTTATTAAATTAACTATTCACAAATTCCAAATTTCAATATGTGAGATGTAGATTATTATTATTATTGCCAATAGTTACAAGACCTTTTATTATCTTAAAATAAGCCAAAGAACCCGTATTAAACTCTGAACATTTTATCTAAAATATGTTTGTAAAAAATAGCTAATAATTGGAAAAATATGTCAGTTTTTTTTAAATGTGTTATAATTATTTAAAAGTAAAGTTATTCCATTGAAAAATAATATATGTATAACATACTTTTTATTAAATCTAATTTCAGAATTAATCTTCTTTAAAAAATAATTCCTTTTTATACTACATTGCTTCCACTTTCTTAAAATTAACTGTACTTTCCTTGTAATATGAAATCATATTTAAAGGAAAGTACATATAATCGAATTTCTACAATACACTATGCATATCAAATACATATTTTCCACAGATTAATAACATTTTAAATATTTTTAGGTGGAACCATACTATTTGCTATTTCTTATAGTTAAATTTTGTAAATATATAAGAGTTGATTACATTAGTAATAAACTGATATTTTACCTATGATAATTTCTGAAGTTTTGCCTGTGGATTACTGCACACACATCAAGACACTCTTAAAGTTTTAAAATAATTTAAAACGATAACTAATTAAAATATATCCATAGGGAATTCACATTACTCAGACATTATCCATATAAACTATTTTATCATTACTTTATATTATTAATTTAAATATTTTATCATTAATTTAAAAAACGAATTTCTCAGCTTTTTTTTTATTTGTTAAATATTTTAAAGAATTTAATAATAAATACATCGTAGCTGTCTCACTTTCATTTTTTCAATATGATTTTTACTATACGCACAAAATCTTATAATATTTATTTCCTTCATTTCTAAATAATTATATTTTATAAAAAACTTTCTTTTTATTCCTAATTATATATATATTAAATGCTTAATAAAAATATGCGGACTTTTATAAATAACTTGTTTGTCGAAATTAGTTTTCAAACTTGATTGCTTATTACTTCTCTCCAAAAAAAATAGCGATAAATAGTTGAAAATGGAAAAATAATAACACAAATGTTTTTATAAAATTTAATTAATAATCGTTCAGAAAAAATTTAATTGTTCAGTTTCTGAGACAAATGTATGTTAATTAATACATGTTAATGTTTTTAAGGAATTAGCAAAGAAAATTCTGACCAATAATAAATAAATGTATTTTTTATTCAAAGCTTTTTATAAATTTTAATAGTTTATTGATAGTTATTTTTTTACACTTTATAATATTTAATATTAAATAGAATGTATGATGATTGTTTATATTGAAATTTCCAAGAAATATACTACAAAATCTTTATAATTGAAATATACTACAAAATCTTTATAATTTTTATTTAAACTTTAATAAATTAAAAAAACAATGATTGTAATGTACAGTGAAAATTAATAACAAAATTACAACTAGACGCTAGATAAAACAGAAATTTTCTTTTCTATGAATTATATTTAACAATATTTTTTATTCTGTTTCTATTCAAGTAATATGAGAAAAAAAATATTTTCCGAGTTCAAACAATGAAAACTTTAGTGCTCAAAATATAATATCTCTTTTTATTTATGACTCCCTTAAAAGTTATTTATTTATAATTAGTATTCAAAATCTGAAATATTGTACAAATTATCAGCAATAACTGAAACTAGTAACATTTCATAAAATATTAATTCAGAAACCTATTTTATTTATGACTCACATTTTCACTAGTAAACACATTGAAACCTCAAAAGTGATTTTTTTTTTGGTTTATATACAATTTTAAGTATTTTTAAGAGCATATAAATATTGTTAATACAAGCAGCACACAGGTAAATTATTCCTTCCCGAATTCGCGAGTTAAATAAAATTATTTTTGAAGGATTTATTTATTTTAAAAATTACTATACAAACAATGATATAAAAGAAAATAACCATTTAAATTTCATTTGGGTTTACTCTTTCTCCCTATAGGTAGAAAGGAATTCGCAGACTTTGTAAAACATTTAAATCATAACTTCAATTTAGTAAAATAAAAACATCAATTGTAGAGGTAATACTAGTTTAAACCACATATTATTTAACAGGAAATGTTGTCCAAATTAATACATAATCAAGTGAATTTTGTTTAGAGAATCTTGAATATTAAATGATACTTTTAAAAATATAAAATATTTGATTAGCGTCGTACAAGTTTACTATATTATAAATTCATATTAAAAACTTCGATTTGTGTTGTTATTATTACTTATTTCCGATCGTCTAACAGTACCAGACAAGGACCACAAATCCCTTGAGAGTAAGAATAAAGAAACGAGGTGAAGAAAAAAGTATAAATTTTCTTCCAAAGAAAGTCCAAATAACTTTAAGTTGTTGGATTTGCAAAATGACGAAATAAGGAAATGTTTATTGAAAATGTGTTTCCTTTTAATTTCAAATTGATGTAATATAATAACTTTATAATAGATTGACATAATTGAATATATAAATATTAAAAAAGCTTAATAATTATTTTCATATGATTATTTCCAATGTTTATTTAGTATATGAAAAAAATAATTTTACATCTTGTTTTTAATTTTTCATATATTTTGTCATAATACTTAACTTAAAACTAAATAATTGAAATTTTCTATTGCAAGGATGTTTTTATATGTTATCTTGGCGATTCTATCAATTAAATAAATATAAATAAATATTTTAATAAGCACAAATACTTACTTCAAACATGTAGAATTCCAGGACAGAAAATAGCAGTTTATGAAAACACTCTTTAGAGATTTGAAAATATTCTGTATGTATGAATCTCAAATAAATTTCAAAATTCTGCAATTTCATCTGACATTCCTTTTTATTAATAAAAATATTCAGTAAGTATAGGAATACAAGCTTCGTTCGTTCCATTCCCAGAATTTCCCAAATGAATAAGAAAGCAATAATTATTTTAGATTATTTATTTTATTTTGAAATACGCGTTTGCAGAGATAAAGAGAACATTATATTTAAATCATGTATTTCAACATCTAATTGTCACGGCATTTACTTAATGTAATTTATAACATGCACTTAAAATTGAAGTGAATGATTTTCTGAAAACGTATTCGAAATATATTTTAACGAATTCTTAATTTAAGTTTCTTTTAAGTTCAAGAGTTGTTGTTATTGATAATTGAGATACAAATGGTATTTGAATCTTTGCAATTAAATCTACAATATAAAATTCCATTATCTGTCGAAGCTAGGTCAAACAGCTCAAGAAAACAATTTGTATAAAACAAAACAAAGTATAAGTGATTACATGGTATTTAACTTTTAGGGAAATTAAGACTAAATAATAATTTGTAATGAAAAGAGTATTGATAACTCATACACATAAATAATATATGTAAATGTGCAATACATTATGAAAAACTATACATAATTTTTATAGAGTCCAAATAAAAAAGTTAAACAAACATCCTAAAAACTAAATATTAATAGAAAATTTAGTATAAATGTTCATATGTTTAAAAAAATATTAAATATATAAAACTAAAGATTTTCTTCTTGATTGATTATGAGGCTTTAGGATTGAAATTTTAGTTTCACAAAATGTTTAATTACTAATTCTCTATCGAAAAATATTTTACACGAGTAAATAAACTGATGTAAAATATATCATTATCTTACCAAATATATTATTTTCGTATTTAAAATTATTTGTATACCTACTTATATATGTTGATATTTTAACATATGTTAAAATAAATTTAATGCAAATTAAAAAAGCATATCATAATAGTTAGCATAACACAAAAGTTGATATTCTGTTAAAGTGAAGCAAATAAAGATAAAATAAAATAAGGTGAAATATTTTAAAATTATTTTCAACATATTTGTTTTAATCTTTATAGATGGGTTAAATTATCATTAATTAAGTAATTAAGAACCTATTATAGAATTCAGTAAGACTGATTTTGATTTAACAAAGGAATATATTCATCTTCCTTATTTGAAGTAAAATTATTAGAATTAAAAACAAAATTTCAATACTACTAGTATAAGCAATATTAATATTTTTAATACTCTACGAAAATGTTTAGTATTAATCAAAGCAGCTAATTCAATTAATATTAGCTTCTATATTATGTTTATAAAGATGATACATTTAAGGGAGGGGTACCAAAGAAACCTCACACTGTGATCAAAGTACTATTATCTTTTCGGTGAAGATGATAAAGAAAAATATTAATTAATATTTAGGAGAAAATAAGTTTAATTTTATTCATTTAATTTATGAATGTGTTCATATAATTTTAATATTTAAAGGGAAAAGAAAGATATAAAAGTATTATAATTTTTCCAAATTGGGAAAAAATTAAGAATAAAAGAAATAAAGTAGTAATTACCTTGAAATGTGTAGTGCGTTTGAAGTAAATTCCCATACGTACACATGCATTACCTGAGCGGAAATAATAACTTTCTTCCAACTAGACTTCAATCAACTTTATTCTTCACCTTTCCCAACAATGCAAACAGAAAAAAATAATCTAAGCCAATTGCAGACCTTTTCAGGGGGGAGAGACAAAAAATTGGGTAACCTCATTTTTTCCTGTGCATCGTTCAATTCTTTTATCAATATCCAAGCACATAAGGATTCCGGATATGCTTCCTTGTTTATATAAAAGTAAATTCAGCCACAAGGCGAGCTCTTTTAAGAAAGTTACTGTATATTATCTTAAAATAGGTCTATCCTTCTGTTTATATTTGTAACAATATGTTTCGGAGTTTCGAAAGTAATAACGGTTCAACCTGGAGGAATAGAAGACATTTGAATCTGGCGGTATTGGTTACGCTGAGATTGTACATTTCCCTTTCTTATACTTTCAATATTAAACTTCAGGGAATATCAAAATATACTTTCATTCATTCTGACATAAAATATGAGGCAAAAAATAGTGATTTGCCTTGGTTGAAAAATGTTGGATACATAATCCTGTATTGCGATTTCTCATACATCTATGCGAACCCTATTCCAAATGCAAAGAAATGAGTTCCATACATCAAATATTTTATTATAGTTTTAAGGGGATTTTCCTAACTGATTTTAGACCAAATCCTTAAAATACAAGTTGTTAAAAATAAAGTAAAAATGAGATTCATTTACAAAATTTGTACCTAATGATGTTTATTACAACAACTGCATAAAATTTTATTAATTATACAAAAACCAAATTTAAGAAAAGATTGTTCTATATCCTTAATGATAGCCTAAATTCCGTTGCTAGTTGTTGCTTAGCTTTTTAATTAAAGTATAATGTAAAATTAAATGCATTATTTATATGATTTTAAAAAATATAACACTTGTTAAGTATACCAATGATTTGTATGGTGAAAAATTTTGTTACATTAATTATTTATTTATATTTTATCAAATAAAATTACATATTCAAAAATAAAAATAATCTTATTAATAATATATTTGAACCAAATACTAAGGAAGTTGTTTTTAATCATATTAATAAAATCATATATTCAGACATTTAAAACAAGAAAAAATTGAAATTTACAAATTAATTTCTTAGAAAATTTTTCTTCAATATAAGTCTGGTATATTTGAAACAACAATTTTCTTGTAAACATTTCTTTTATAACTAAAATTTTTAGTCTTATTAATAAAGTATTTTATTTTAGGAAAATAATTTAATCTTTTATAATGTTATATTCACTGACTTACTTTACAGGTTTATTGATTATTCATTCCATTATAGTAATACTCGTCAAATATAAATTACGAACTTTTAGTGATAAAATAATATTTGCTACCAACTATACTGTTGTATTCAAATAAGAATTTTATAAAATTCCAAATAATATGAAGTTTAAAATATCTTTTAATGTCACTGATTACAAAATATAATTATAAACATTTAAGTATTATTCTAATGTTACTTGAATTAATATTATAATAGATGAAAATTTCCCATAGTTAAATAAAAAATGTTGCTGTTAATTAAAACTAATTGTAATTAAAATGAAATTCATTTTTAGCGTTTCCTTTAGTTAAAATATTAAGGAATAAGAAAATATATCGAAAAGTTCATTCAAACCACACAAATGCAAGTAATTTAAATACCTCTGAAATAAATAATACATTAAAATGTTATCAAAATATTTATTTAGAATTATTTGATATAGATTTGCGAAATACTTTTCCATTCCATTCTACATTTCAATATTTAATAACTAATATTATTATAAGAAAAATATTTATAAACCTTGTGATTTGAAATCAAGCTATTTTGGAAAAAAATATGATACTCTGTGCTAGAAAGCGCATCATTATTCTACAGAAATTTGATGGATGGATTTTCTAACTAGTCATCAAAAGCAATAAGTCACCAAACCTCCAAAACTATTCATCCATGCAAAACCGTTCAGCCTCATATGAATCAAAAGCCCATACATTACTGATATCAGAAAGCACAGTGATGAATTGCCAAAATACAAAAGAAAAAATAATTTTAAAATATTATTTAGAAACCGTGTCCTGGTCTTTTAAGCAAGAGCATGCATAAGATTACGAACTCCTTTGAAAACACTTAGTGCTTAACTTGATCAATGATTTGCCAATCATAATGATATAGGAAGAAAAATTATTTTCAGCATAAAATTCCTTGTGCTTCATTAGTTGGATTGATAATGAATTTTCCAATATCTAGAACTCGAAGTAAAGTTTATGAATTATTTATTTCAGCAAGTATCTGGGAATCTAGAAAAATCTATTCCAAGTATTTGGGTGATTTTTGATCATGGTTTCTGGGTATCATTTTGAGAGTTTATATATTTACTTAATTTGAAAACGATAATTAATTATTTAAGTTTATCAATTTTTTTGTCATTGATCATTTCAATTTGCTTATATTTTTCTAATTAAAAATGATTTTTGACATAGATAAATTGAAAATATTGGAGTTAATTTGAAAAATACTGAAACCATTATTTGAAATTTTAAAATGTGACTGGTAAAATTGAATTTTTGATTTGAAAAATAATTTTAATGTCTAAATAGATTCTTCCTAGATAGTAAAAGTTTTGATATTTAAAATTAAGATTAATTAATTATTTTACATATTCGAGATTTTTTAAAAACGCGAAAATTTATGAATTTAATTTAATGATTATTTCGAAATACAAACAATATATATAACAAACTATATTTATATAAAAACCATAAAGATGACATTCTTAAAAAAGTTATTTTTATTAATAATAAAGCAATTAAAATATGACAATTAGCTAATGTAATTTTCTTATAATGTTCTTAAAATCATGATTTTGCACGTTAGAAACACAATATAAAAATAAAAGTAAATAAAATTATAACATTCTTTTATTTAACATCATTTTTATATAACATCATTTTTGCAGTTAATTGTCTCATACGATAATATTTTTCATAAATACTAGTTTCGAATATATAAAGCTTTTCCTAGAATAAAAATGAATACTTTATTGATTCTATTTAATTATATGGAAATTTTTAAAAAAAAATTTAAATCGTGATTATTTCCAATTGCTGAAATTTACTCGACCTTACTGTTTTATTTAAATATTTTTTACAAAAGCTTTGTTATATTAACCCGTTATAATTGCTATAAATTTATGTAACTGATGTTATAAAAAGGGAATACATGCTAACATGATTGATATTAAAAACGCACAAAATTACAGTTTTATATGGTAACATGTTTCCATAGTGTACAATAATTTTTCCGTATTCTCTTTCCCTCAAAGAGTAATATCTCATAAAATTGTATTCTCTTGTGATACCTGGTAGATTCTACTGAAACTCTTACTCATAAAATTAATTCTATTTAGTTCGCAAAAGAATTTAATTAGCTAAGAGAAGGGTTGCCAACAAGTTTTCTTAACTAATAGTTTTGGCATTGATTTAATTACGCTTCAGTTTCTCTAAAGTTTGAAAGTTGGAAAATTGTTTCATTTTCTAACATCAATTGGAATAATCTAAAAGATTTTTAAACCGTTAGTTTCAAACAATCTCACACTTTGTAGGGTTTATATTTTTGTAATGTATACATATATTATATAAATATAATGAATATTTGAATTGAGCAGCAATACAAATATGTTTCAAATTTAACCTAATAGAGAGATTCATAGTTTGAAACTTATATTTCTAAGTACACATTTTGCTACAATTTAGTTTAAATTTTTATCTTTTTTTATATATATTTTACGCATAATATATACTTATTAAATGAAAAGTATAAAATTTGTATCAAATATTTTTTTTAATGATCATATTGACATATTTCTAAAATAATTCTAAATATAGAAATTTGTACTTTCATGATTTCAAATTCCAGTTTTCAAACAAAATACAAAAATTGTTTTAATAAGCAAATTTTAGTGCGTTGTTAAAAAAATAATCTTTATAATAATATTTAACTATGATTATGAAATGGAAATATATATATATAATTTTAAACTGTGATTTTCTTTAGTTTCTTTATTTATTTAAAAAATTGGTATCATGATCAAAACTAAATCCAAGTTGTTATATATGCTTCACTATACAAATAATAAAAAACTTTTTCTTAATATATATATATATATATATATATATATATATATATATATAATGTGTAATAAATTTTGAAAATTTGATTTTTTACGCACACATAAAACAATAATATTTATGTAGCATTTATATACAAAAAAAACTGACTTTAAATCAGAATCTTATTTTTATATTCATATGACATTTGTTTGTAATGTATTTACTTAGAAACTGTTGTAAACAGAGAATTCTAAGTTTTTAAATATGTATTAATAATAACCGAATTCACATATATTTAAAATAATTTGGAATTTTGTATTTGGAAATAGAAAAACAGCTACATTTAAGCATCTTATACTTTAAGAACCTCAAGAGATTTCAGTTTCACCAAAACTTCATAGTTATAAATTGGATTAAGTTACCAAAAGAGATTATTTTTTTTGATATTTCTCTTTACAAAAATCGGAAAAGAACATGTGCTGTACTCTCCGACGATGTTGAAATCTATTCTTGTAGAATTCGATAACCAACAAAATGATTAGACTTAAAAGTTATCTTTTAAAATACATACCCTTATGATTTTTACTCTAGAAAACTCAGTTACCAAATTTTACGAATGAAAGCAGGTGAGTTATACAGCTTGTTAGCTAAAATAAGAAGTTTATTTCTTACTAAAAATACTAAATTTAATAATCTTTCCACAATTTAATATAATGTACAAATACATCAATTTTAAATTGCATGAAATCGATGGAAATGTTTCAAAAATTGAAATATAAAATTTAAATTTTTATAAACGCATGAATTTGTATGCTCGCAATAGATTTGCAAAATATTAAGAAATAGTATAGTATTCTGAATGTAAATTGTTTTTAAATTATACATACCGGTCTAATTAATCTTCGAGTACATAAATGAACCTTTGAACAAAAATATAATTTGAAGCCCAGAAAACCAAACCAAACAAAACTGAATATAAAATTTTATATTATGTATAATCACAGTAAATTAAAAAGCTTCTTCGACTAAAAGTTAGCATACACACGAAACTCTTTTATTAAATGATTTTGTTTTGAAAGATATAATCTTAGGTAAATTGTAAAATCACCATGCGACGCAGGGTTATGTCTGGCTATGTAGAGTATAACAGCATTAAAAAATACGCCATGTATAAAAATTGACAAATACTAGATAATTTTAGTTATGATGAGCAAATCTTTTAGAAATCTTAACGATTCGACAAGATTTAAAACTAGATACCTTAAATAATAAATTAACTGTTCAAGAGTTGAGGATGAACAGATGGTGATAATTTAAATGAGTGTTTTTAAATAATTATGATATGATTGCAACGCCAGTGGACTTACATTGTCTGAGATTTTGTATTTAATATCAATCTATGCATCATAATTTTATGCATAATTCAAGCTAAGCAATATATTATTTTATAAAGCATTATGAGTAATTAAGTATTTTCTTCACTGTCTTAAGTGAAAGTGAAGAAAATTAGTTTTCTAACTAGATCTGCACACGCTAAATAAGAACATTGAATTCTGTTTTTATGCTCAATGCATATTTTCCTAATTTTATTTTATTTTTTTTTCATTTGCCCGCTTAACGTCATTCAATCTATGTATGCAACTAGTTCCCAAATCTTCTAATTATCGGTATTGTTTTCGACAGTATTGTTCTGGCACTATTTATTATGTATCTGGTGAATCTTTAGTATGTTTTGAGAATTTAGAGGAACTATTAATGTTTCGCAACTATATCTAATTTTATAAAACGTGAACTGAGCAATATAAATGGGTATTATGACCTGATTGAATACTCGATGTCGGTAAAATTTATATAGAAAATTTATTATTTACGCACTTTATACATAAATGCACACACACACACACACACACACACACACACA
>JAPDSC010012666.1:0-20396 GCA_026290005.1 Latrodectus geometricus | reverse complement strand
CAATGTAATAAAGAAGAATCAGATTTTAATATCAATGTAATAAAGAAGAATCAGATTTTAATATCAATGTAATAAAGAAGAATTTTGATTTGATAATAAATTCATTAGAAAGTATAATTCATATTTATGGTAATTATATGCATTATTTATAGTTGCACTTATGGTAATACTTGCTAAAGTTGCAAGAACACTGTTTCCTTTAAATTACTTTTTTGCGCATTGATATTCGATTGTAAGTTATAGGAATATTACATTGAACTATATTTTCTTAATTATTTTAATTTTTTAACATTTTTATTTAAAATATATAACCTGTTTTAATAATCATCAATATATTATCGAACAAACTATTTCTTAAAAGGGCTGAGAAATTAAGCTTATCATTTTTAAAAGCCACTATTTTATTTATAAACATAATGGTATTTTATATCCAAATCATAATTCATATTATTCTTTATTAACAATTAACTTCGCCTAATTTAATAATCATATAATTATTATGCATGTCCTTTGGCTTAGACTTCGAATTATAATATATTTCCATAAATTTTCTGTATTATTTACGGTATTTCTAAAAACATTTTCTGAGAGGAAAAAAAATTGAATTTGCAGAATAAGAAGTCATTTGTATTGCTAAAAAAACTGCAATCGTGACCGTAATTAGTGTAACTCTTGTCATATAATGAATGTAATTATGCAGTTGCTAAATGCGTTGATAATTTTTTTTTCCTTCGAGAAAAAAATGTCAGGATTTCTTACAATTATTTTTTATTCCTTTTTTTCATTTCCTAAGGAAGTGATGAAAATGATCTATTCATGCATTTGAATAATGTGAATGTGTGCAATATAAAATGCAAGGTTTCTCATTTATAAAAATATAAAGAACAGTCTTGCTTTTTAATTTGAATAGAATGTATTTATCCTTATATCAAAGAATCGTGCAATTAGTTTACAATTCCTGCCTTACCACTGATATACTTGCTTTTCTAATCAATATTTAACTTTATCCCGTAGAAAAACAAGAAAAGATTTTAAAATATAAAAAACACAATTTTTGTGATTAACTTAATTTCTCATATTAAATAGTTTTTATGTATATTGAAGTGCCACTGAATTAAGGATAGCAAGGGCTTTGCAAATTGTGCAGCGCTGCTTATCTTTTAAGTGCAAGTGAGGGTGCTGTGGCATCTGCATATATAGTGCGTACTGTGGTTGTTCTGAATTGTTGGAAATTTCTCTATGGGTAAATTGCGCCATTTGCATGCCTTCAATCGCGAATGAATCGGGTGCGCGCCCCTTGGGCCTTTCAATTTCGGAAATTATCAAACAGCTAGGGTTTCCAATGTCCGGTTGGCTACTGGCCGGTTGGATGAACATTCTTCTGACTTCTCTCAAATTGGCCACCTAGTAGCACAGACATAAATCCTATTGAAAAGTTTTGGGATGTTTTGGAACAAGGGGTCAAAGACCATCACACAACACCAACGAATCTTATTGTATTATAGGCAGCTTTAGCCAATATTTGGCAAGCTATTCCCGTGAAATGTTTCCAGAAACTTGTTGAATCTTTGCCTTGTCGTGTGGCAGCCGTTATCAACGCCAGAGAAAGCCTAACTAGTTACTAGGTAGTTATCCCTATTTCAATGGTGTAGTACTCCAGTTTATTTGCATTTATTATTATTATTATTATTATTATTTTTTTTTTTTTTTTGGAATTTGGAAAAGCTAGACAATTTTTGTGATTATTTTAGTTTTTAGTATAAGGCAATTTTAAATATTATCCATTTATTTTTGAGGGTGTGCTATTTTGGGAGAATGTTCTGTTTGTGTATTAAGTGTGGAAATCTTAAACCGATTAAGTAATTATATGCCTTTATTTTACTCTTTTTACAATTAATCTTGGTCGAAATAGTTTTAGTATGTAAAACGAGACTTAGCATAACAATCTGAATCCTCAGTTGAATGTTATCAGTCTTTTGTTATTCCTCTTGTGTGGAAGTTTGAGGTGGACATTAACTAATTAGATTTACGCTTAGATAGTTCCTATTGATTTCATATTATTTTTTGAACTCCAAGCAATTAAACTTTTATAAATCGTCTAAGTTATGCTTAAACACGTTAGAATAAAATTTGTACATATTTAAATGAAATTTATTCCCTGTATAAGTCTAAGAAATCTTCATACCCTTTTGACAAATAAATGTAAATAATTTAATTAATAAAATGTCCAGTTACGAGTATTTTCAAAATTGCTTTATTAAATTCTTAAGCCTGTTATGTCGAAGGCATCTTGGCCTAGTTGTAGGAAGTAGTCTTCTGATAAGGTTCCAGTATCGATCCTAGACAGAAGCGCAACAGCCACAGGGGAATTTATGTTGAGCATGCTTCTCTTTATCTAGACCTGAATTGGGCTCTACCAGTTAGATGTTAGGAGCAGGCTGTTAGTCTTCGTAATTTAAAAGCAGGGACCAAGTAGAAGACCTCCGAATACTTGAACTGCCACCCCCAGAGTTATCATTTCACTTGTAGGACATTGCGACAACAACATATTTAACGTTATCCGCTACCTTCAGTGCACATCACGGATCTTCGGTTGAACCGGGATTCAAACTCACTATCCTCCGATATCGAGAAAGACTCCCTAACCAACCAGGCATCCATGGTCTTGGGGGATGGATGTTGCTCTTCTGCTGTCTACGTGCATGTCCGTTGGGCTGAGTACGTGAGAGTTTTCCTGGTTTTACCATTTCGACACGTGAATAGGGTCTATGAAAAATCCTTCCTGAAAGCAATTCACCTGGTGGTTTCTACTATACTTTACAGTAGCCCTCACTCGTTAAGATGTTCACTGTGCGGTGTTAAAACCAGTTTTTTGTCATTAAATTACTTAATAAATAAAGCATTAACACCATATTTCGTATTGTTTTTATTATGATAATCATGCAATTTAAAATTAATATAATTTAAATTAAAATATTAATTTTTTTTACCTCAATTTCTGTTTTAATTTAATTCAAGGTAATTAATAATTTTTTAATATTTTTTTATTGACTGTATCGATTATATTAAAAAATATTAATGGTCAATAGCATTTAAATGTTTTAGAATGAGCCTTTTCTCGTAATTGGTATTGTAAGAATGTATGCGATATAGCATTTCTTAACACTTAAACTGAGAAATAAGTTGTTTTTTTTTTGCATTTAGACAACTCACTAAGCAAAAATGAAACAAAAATTTTATCATTGGATTCTTTATTTCTCAGAATCTTGTAAAAAAGTATTTCTGACTTTAAGATTCTGAATTCAAATAAATAATGATATTGATCAGCTTATGATGGTTTCGAAATTTTTGATTTTTATTTACAGAATTAGAAAAATATCTTTTAAATATTTTCATTTTCATAAAACATATAAAATGACATCTGAATTGCATGCATGCAGTAGAATGTCTATTTTTAAGGAATATTCCTTAAATTATAAATTAGTTATAAATATCAAATTTTAAACTCCTCTGATGTTGAATGTTTGTTGAAACCCTATTTGAAATTTTGTGATATTCCTATCATTTAAATATTGCACTCGTATCTTTAGTAAAGGAAACCTATTTACGTCGAACTCGTTTGAACAACTAAATGTGCATTTATGCCTTCATTCCTATTTAAGTTCTGTAATTGTTGAAGCTGAGTGCGTTGTCCTCAAAAGAGGGTAATAGGGCGAAATATCATTCAGTTGCCTTGGTCCTTCACGTCTGGAGACAGTTATGGAGAGTGCAGTTCGCGCCCATGAATGCCGCTGCCACTCTCAAATGACGGCATGGAGACCCGTGTTCACAACTGGTCGATAACGACACATTTGGTGCGACTGCAGCAACTCTAATGACCACTCGTTCACTAATTATGCTTCCTCTGCCATCACAACGTGCCGCCCCCCTCTTGGAGCCAGCAAGTCAGTTGGCGGCATGTTCAATCATCTGTTTCATGGTACAACGCAACGTCCGCTCCCAAATTCCCTAATAATGATCATTTAACTCGAATTTCAAACCATTGCCTCTAATTCGATACATTGCCACTACGTGCATCCATGCTCAGTGAATGATGGTTTTTAGTATCTTTGCATTATATATTTAGAGCAAAATGTGAAATACTATGAGCAAATATAATTGAAGCAGTAAGGAAATGCATATAATCGTTTTTCAATGCACCTATTTTTTGTGTAGTTTCTAGTTAAGAAATGTGGAATCAGGAAAACTAACTTGAACATGTTCTACCCATAATATTCTCTTTAACCCGAGTAATTCATGCAGTTTGCAAACAAAACACCGAAACAGTTCTGTCAGTTTAATTTTGAAGACTAAAATCATGCTTTTATTCAAAAATAATTTTTAATCGTTATATTTTGTACATTCATTTATGAAGCATGTTGCTTATTTATTGTGAATTTCATTGTGAATTTTGTCATGACTTTTGAGAATACTATATCATACTTTTCTCATTTATAATTTCAAAGACTTGTATTTTAAAAAAAAAACGTGATTTATATTTGTATAGTTTTATTTTGTATATTGCTTTAAAAACATTTAGAACAAATTCATGCTCATAGCTTAAATGAACAATTTTAATTATTAAATGACAAAAAATAGAGTAGGAAATGTTTCTGTTGCTTTATATCGGTTCCTTAAAATTCTAGTTTAAGTTATTATAAAATTAACACACATTAATTGGGTATCTGTTCAATAGTTACACTAGCAAAATTCAAAATGTTGAATCAAAAGCTAATTTTTTAATTCAACTTCAAGAGCACTTATTAATTTTCGAAAATAAATTGAAGAATTGAACTTATAAGAAATTTTGTGAATCGTCACATATAAGAACTTAAAATCTCTACCATTCTCACTCAATGAAAGGTTTAAAAAGAAATGTGTGAAGAAAGTAACTAGGCAACGTATCGTAAACGAATTAATACTGTAAGAAATACGTCAGTAACATAAAAAAAAATATGTCGAGTGTGAAGGATTTTTTTTGTATAATACTTTTGACATGGGTTACAGACAAATAACTTAACGCAAAAACTAAAAGCATAATAAATTTGAAGTTGCTTCAGTTCATTCATTATTTCTATTCCCCCCCACTCGAATGTAAGTATTTTTCATGTAAAATACATTTTTCCAAACAATAAAGTTATTATTTTTTTTGCCATTTATTAAATAATGAAATTTATTTAAGAAATAGAAATGTTTTACTTGTGTTTCAGAAAAATTATTGGTTGACATGTTTATTTTATTATTAAAATTAATATTCCATTTTTTAAATTTTAAAGAATGTTTCGATTAAAAAGAAATAAACAGTGTAATACATTTTACGTTGTAAATTATAAAAAAGCAACATGCTATTGGGCCATTTATTTTATGAAAATTAAAGAACCACAAGTAAAAAGTATGAAAAAAAATATTTTACGTTTTACTCTCTAAAAAGTAGAGTGTTTTAAATTGGCCCAAAATATTCTTGATTTTTCGTGAAAGGTATTAAATATACTTGAAATTGGTCATATCAATCTTTTCCATTTATTTATTTTGGTTTTCAGTCTATTAATTGAAATTTTCTACATCTTGAATTTTCTATGTTCTTTCTATTCGATATTTAGTATTTAATTCTACCAATAGAGGGCAGCACACTTGAAATATTTAAAATTTTTATTCAAATTTGTGTGAATTATTTATTTAATGTGTGAATTTTCGTACTTATTAAATTAACATATATTTTCAATGAGTTCAGATTTCATTGCTTATATATTCCATATTTAAAAGCTCATTTGCATACTTGAATAATCTTAAAAAATTAATTTGGTTACATATTAAAAACCATAATTATTTCGTAATCACTTGACGTATTTTTTTGTCTGATTATATTCTTTTAATTGCTTTAATTTATATTGATTATAATAATTAAAAATAAGTTTTTCCTTTAACTTATCACTGATATTTATTTTAAACATCATAATTTTAATTTGGATTGAATCGTAACTTTATGTACCTTGCTTATCAATAATAAATATTGAATTATACTGAAAAATAATTTTTTTAAAATAGTCAATGCAATTTAGACCATGCAATTCTAAATTTTTAGCATAATTTATGCAAAAAATACATTTTTTTATAATTTTTGAAGGTAAAGAGAATTTTTATAATTTTGATTTCTTCAATATTTAGTCTTGAATGAAAGCTCTAAATGATTTCACTTCAATTTATTACAGATCAATTAATTAAACTACAGAAAAAAGTATTTATTATATATCAGTTTGATCATTATTTTTTATATTTAGCTTTAAAATAATTGTTTAATGTGAAAATATAATGGTTTTAATAAAAATGAAGGTTTCATTTTCTTTATTGTTTTCTCATTTTTCTTTATACGAATATACTTCAATGTTTTCATTTACGAAAGTGAATAATTCAATACAGAAGCTAGCTACTAAGATTTCGTGATGAATAATTTATTAAATGTTGGATGTGAATATACTTGTTTGAACTAATGAATATCTTTTGAATAATTTATTTCTTTTCCCATATAAATTACTTCAATGCTATTTTTAAAAACTATATTTTGACTCTTCTACTATGGAAAGGAATCTTTTCCACCTGAAAACATCCAAGAATTGAATTTCAGATTACAGGAACAAAAAACTAAGTTTAGGATAAAGGTTAATCATATTTCGTGTAAAAATAATGCAAATATACATGAACTACAATAGATATATCTATGTATAATACTTTCATTGGATGACGAAACTTATCTACTTATTGATTTATTAAATTAACCATTAAAAATACTTTCACAGAATTTTTGGAAAAAATTCAAAAACTTAATGTTTTCGAATGGCTGCTAATAAAACTGAAAATAGGTAATAATTTTATTTAAAGTGTGATCATTTAATTTTTTCCTTTCTTATTCAGAGGTAATCAATATAAACAACTATGTACAGTATGAATTGTTCATGAAATTTAATAGCTAGTTTTTTAATATTAACTATTTGACAGCTATTAGTATTTTGTACCATATTAATGATAAACAAAAATTTGCATTTTTAATTTCTGTTTTTCTTAGTCTACATTAAACTCGAATGATCGATTTAAATATTAAATGTCGGATTTAAAAGTATATTTAATAAAACTCTTTATTATATGAACATATTTTTTCATTGCAAAATTTTAGAAATTTTTTACAAAATAAATGATAAAAATAAAGTAATTATAAATGCTTAAAACAATTTTTTTTAGGAATTAGAAAAATGTTTTTAATGAGAACAAATGAATCATTTAAAAGCAAAAGGAAAAAAATATTATAAGAAATAAAAATGAAAACTGAAAAAGGAAAAAATATTCGACAAAAATCAAAGTATTGTGGAAAATAATAACTAACCTTTTTCACCAGGGAATTTATTACAAAGTTTAAAATCAACATTTTCATAATTAATTTTTATTATTCACAATAAATTTAAATTTTATTTATATAGAAGACTATTTTATGTGTAAAATATACATACTCCCATGAATAGTCGAGATTAAAAGTTAATTAGTTAGCACTTTGACTTTGGTCTTTTATAGTTCATGCGTCCTATTTCTTTCTAGGATATGAATATTTGCAATAATTCATTTTGTTTACTTTGAACTGTAAGTTCTGGTTGAGTTAATATCATGTATAAGATCTATTTATGGGCTTAAAGAAACAAAACAAACCATCAAAAATAAAAAGAAATGTACTGAAATATTTAAAACTATTGGATAATTTTAGCTAAATGTTTCAATGAATAATTCATGGAATGCGTTTTCACTATGAACCTTTGATGAACTTCTTTAAAATTTAAGTTGATAACGTTATAACAGTTACTTCCAATATAAAAATTGGTTGGGAAAAATTGATTGATAGGAATTAATTGGTCGGACATATTTTTGACAAAGGCACTAATTTTTTCTTGATGTAGGTGAATATTAGCTTCAGCTGCTCCTTATTAAACCATGAAATGTAATGGAAATTCTCTTGCTAAGATGTTTAATGCTGCCTTAAAGGTCGTTTGGAATCATTTAGTGGTGGTTAAAGTGGAGTGTCTCTGCAAACTGGGTAGTTGTCCAATTTTTTCTGATTGTCATTGATTCCACCCAGCTGCTGAACTATTACATTCCGTTCTTTCAATGATAGTTTTATACCAAATTTTAATAATTTTTACATTTAAACCTCAGTGGTTGTAAGTCATTCGTTTTGGGCTGTTTACAATAGCAATATTTATGTTTTGTTGCCTCATGGGAGGGAGCCAAGGCAGTTTGCAATTGACGATTATTCCTGAATATATAATTTCCTAAACTTTTTTAGTGCTACATCCACGCATTTCAGTCTCCGGGTATAACTTTAAGCATTTATTTTTGCTGCCAAAAGAGATAGCGTAAATCTTTTCATGGGTGTTGATTTTCATAAAGAGAATAAGCTAACAAACTGAGAGCGTAATATTGGCTGTTAGATTTAGCTATTCTTTTGTTTTCGCTGAGAAGAATAGCACGTTGAAAAATGCTTGTAATAGCGAGCTATTTTACTATTATTGGAGAAGAAAGTTGTTGAAATATATGTTTACCAAAGTTAAGGGGGGTTTTCTACAGAATACCTGAAGAAACCCCTATTGTGGTAGTGCAGAACATTTCCTACATCGTGTTTAATTATTTTCGTTCTTTCGGTGAGAAAATGTTGTTACGTTTTGAGTACATTATTGGGGCAGTAAAGTTTGGCCATTTTATCTAGCACTTTTGGCCACCATTTTTTTTCCCGAATGCCAGCCAGACTGGCAGTATGGGTGTGCTGCTCCACTTTTTCAACTGCAACCGCAATTGGGTGTGGAGTATGACTTCCTCAGTGCACACATGCCATAGGTAACCGTTTATAAGGTAGGCAACCATTCATACAAAAAAATGGACAAAGAAGAGACAGAAAGACAAAGTACATCCATGTCCAATCCGAGTTTCGAACCCAGACCTCCCTATCCACAGTCAGGTGCGCTGACCACTAGACAGAGTAGGCGGCACCATATTTAGTCAAAAGCGCTTTTAAGGCATATTACTACAATGCAGCGTCCTTTGCTTTTATTTTTGTTAATCTTATTAATCAGGTTTTTCAAGGCTGGCTCTGTTAATTTATTTGCCGGAAATCCGAATCGCTATTTACTCTAATTTTGGTTGTGTTTTCTGCATCATATTTTGATTACTTTAACTTGTTCTTTCTGATTGCAATTTTACCAATACTCTTACGTAAGGAGATAGACATATCTTTATACGCCTATGTGATCCAAGTTGGTTTGGGTTTTTCCCAATTTTCTGAAAAAATATGACTTGTCTTTTTTTATAAGTGTGGGGAAAGCAGTGCAGTTTCAGGCGTCTATTAATTTTCTGAAGAGTGGTGCAGCATAATGAATAGTTTTGACAAGAGTACTATCTATAGTCTTGTCAAAAGGCGGTAAAGGAGCCTTTTCTGTTTTAAGTCTCCTAATGGCATGAGTGACTTCTTTTTGAACAACTAGTCGGAACGGTATTTAATACAGGAGAATTTAGAATCTGTGTCTGTCTTGGTGTATGTTCAGGGGTATTTTCTGGAAAACAAGTCATTATTTTGTGTCTTCCACTATGACATGTCTATGAAAGCTTGCCACATTTCCGGTTCTTCTTTCGTTCTTAGTTTATGTAATAGATCATCTCATATGATAATATAATTGTGTGTGGAATGGGTAACATAATAATTATGTTCAATAAAGTGGGCATCGATGTCGAAGAGGTATGTAAGCATGAATTCTCTTGCTTAAAATGAATGAATCTTTGGTGTGGTGATGAAGAGAATTGCCTTCCCATAATCAAGCATTTGAAGGCTAGATCATAGTGATAACATCACATTTTATTAGTAGTAATAATCTATGGAAGGAAATTGCATCTTATTTCGTCATCATACATAAGGTGCTTCATGTAAACACTCATGGGATATATCTCCAGCTCCCATGTGTCTCATCATGGCTTAATGGTAGGACACCTCTTTTCAGGGCAAAATACACCTGGTTTGATCTTTCATACTGTTAAACAACGTAATATGTATGTCACACTTCTGTGTAAAAGTCTGCCGAAGTGAGTGCTCTGGACTTTATTGTGTTTTTTCCTTTGACACTCGAATATACCGTGTTATCTATGCTAATTCCTTCCGGAAAGTATTTAGGTGAGTTTGAAATATCTTATAACAGGATTAGGCTGTGACAGATAATCTGCAACACGGTTTCAAAACTTCTCTAAAATTCTCACATTGTTAGCATCAGATAAAACCCATTGTTTGCAAGCTTTATAACTTGCAACTTTTCATGCAGAACTGTGTAAACAATTCATTTCCTCGTAGATTTGTCAAAATCTACCTCACGAACGGTAATTTGGCTATTATTCCCTTTTACGATTGGTGATTCTCCAACTATTCGACTTTAATAAGTGGTGATTTCATGAGATTACTCGCTACTGTAGTAATTACCTTTTGAGAACTACATACACTAGACCTGCGAGGCCACAGGAAGTATTGGTCGTGACCCATTTTCTATAGCTTCGACCTTAAGATAATCGTTGTGTTATCAGAACATTGATCCAAATACGTGACATACACTATGCCATAAATATATTTTCATGCGACAATAATTTCTCCAGCATTCATATTTTTTTATCCTTTAAAATGTTCGTGTACATTTTAACACTTGAAATCAGACGTGATATGAATGATATCGTTTAATTTTCTATTACCTTATCACTCAAACGTACTTGTCTTAATTTGATGATATGACTCGTGTACCCAGCATTAAGACTACAGAGGCATATACAGTCAAACAAAATGATAACAGCTTATTCTATCATCATTTAAAATTTTTATTTCTCCAATTTATGTAGATAATTAACTTTTTATATTGAGATTTTGTATACATTTACGTACAAAATTAATAATTTTTATTTGGGTAATTTTCGTTTCAGATTGATTACGCTGCATTTTAAAATCATTTAGAATCTTAATTATGCGCTATTTATTTTATTGGACAAAAATAGGAGATTATATACAAAAAAACATCCTCTAAATGTTAGATTATGAAATTATTCATTAAAAAACATCTCAGTGCTGTCATCTTTGCCAGTTTTCGTCTATTATTCTTAAAAGTGCTTATTTTTAATTTCTTTGTAAAATTTATTATTTTGAAAAATTCTTTCATAATTACCTGTGAATTTCAGTTTTTTTCCCTTAATGAAGGAATTTAATGGAGTTTTGAAATTTTGTCATAAAATTAATTCACCACTGCGTGAACTACCAAAAATTATCTAAAATTATCCTGACAGAAAAAATGTCAATTAGTGACTATTTTAACGAAACAAAGTGAAGATTTATTTATTTTCTGCATCCATTTCATCACATTTTTATCTTTCCTTTAAAATCAAACTCAAATGAAGATTACATGCTACCATGCTTAAATGAAAAAAAAAATAATTATAAGGAAACCTTTTAGTTACTGAAATGATTTTATGCTTAAAAAGTTCTTGATGAGAAAGTTGAAATATGCATTTCAAACATTTTTATGATACTTATTTGAAGTGCGGTGTTCATTATGCTTTGAAATAAGAATTTTAACCATAGTAATATTTTAAAAGATCTTCGTTTTTTGAAAAGGATACCGCTTTTAATGTCTTATGAACTTTACAGTGCCATTAATGGCTTATAATGAATGTTTATTTAAAACTTAATATCAAGATATTGCGAAGGACAGTTTTTTTTATCCTTGTGTAAATATTTAAAAATTTCTTATAACGGACAGATTATTGCAAAACTGTATGATTAAATATCAAAAGTATAAGAAGCTTTGCGAAAAGTATTTGAAACTAGTATAAAGGAAAACAAGAATTTTCTTTTATTGTTAAAAGAAAGGAGATTTAAAAACAAGTGCAGTAAAATTAAGGTTCGCGTGTGTTCAGGTTTTTAATTTTTATTTCCCGAGACTTATTTTTTTTTCAAGCAATACACTTGGCTTTAGTAAATAAAGAACTAAACCAGGAATTTGCAATTCTAACTAGAAAAAGCAGTTGCCAGGTTTCTTTTAAAGTATTTAATTTTAATTTCTGTTCTCTTGAAGATTACTTTAGCAAGACAATCAGACTATGTTTTGAAAGTAATTCTTTTAGTAGTGGCGTCGTGTAACTACTTGTATTGATTCCCTTTTTTCCCCTTATTACCTTGTAGCCAAATTTGATCTAATTCTGGGATGAGATGGTAGATTTTTCCTTTTCTCCCGATTTTATTCGTCTGTGTGACTCCATGGGGATTTACGAGTTGATCTTGTAGTAGAGCACAAAACACAAAAGGGAAGAAATGCTCGGAGAAACCGTTTAGTGAGATTATACGGATCCTCCTGTCCGTATTTTATTCCTTTTTTTTTTACTTTTTGTTTTCTATCGGCGCCTGTATACTTTTGTATGCGACCCTCTTTCTTTTTCTTGGCTGAAAAAAAAAAACCCTTTTGCTTCTGTGTTTTCCCCTCGAGGGATGTCTTTCCGCTCGTGTGATTGCGCCAAAAGAATTTTTGAAGTTAGCAACTTGCTGTTGTTGCCGGCAAAGGTGGAGATGTTGGCGGAAAAAAAGGCCTATCTTGGTTTCCAAAGGGGCTTCTCAAAAGAAGTGTAGTTTTCCATAGGGGATGCGTTGCTATTGGATAAGCATTTCATTACTTATTGGCTTAAAAGTACCGGCAACATAAAAGCAAATTAAAACGAGAACACAGCTAGGATATTTAGTTGTAACTTTTCAACGTGATTTTTTTCTTTTACTTGAATTTCAAGGAAAATTGATTAACTGGTAGGGCAGTGCTCATCTTAGTAAAATAAAAGTACTTGATTATTATTTTTTACTTCTCCTTTTAAACAGAACCTGAACAATGAGCTAGCTTTTGTAATCGTTAATTTAATTATTATTTATAATTATTTTTCTTCAAAACTTTTTAAGACTAACTTAAATCCTATTACAACTTCTGTGAAGATTTTAGTTTATTTATACCTTCAATTTAATTTATGCATAGATAATATTTTCCTATGAATTTTCAAAATGATACTTATCTAAAAATGCATGCTTTTTGGTACTTATTTAAAAATGTTAAAACATTTTATTTTAACATTTTTCATTAAACAATGTTAATTTTTCCCTAATATATTAAAAACACAACACCATAAATAATATTAGCTTCTATATTTAGTGCATACATTCGATAATAAATAAATAATTGCTTCAAACCAATTCTCTACTGAAATATTTGATCAAAATACTGAACATTATTTCTTAAAAAATATGAAAAATAACTTTATCTGAAGTTTATAAATATAACTTTAAGTTTTCTGCTTTTTTTTGAACAAAATTTATGGATACATAATTTTTTACTAGAGTACTAAATTTATATGGTTAATGGTGATAATTAATGTGCGTATGTAGCATATTTAAATTCAAAACGAAAAATAAATTGTTTATTAAATAACTTTATCAGCTATAAAAAATAATGGCAATCGTAAATTGGAATATTTTCTATACTTTTACAATGCAATTAAATTCGTTTTTAAAATATCTGATACAGATTTATTATGTGCTTTTACTTTAAACATTAGTAGCTAAGCAGTGTTTAACAGGTTGGAGAATATAATATTTTTTTCTTTTTAATATTATGATTTGTTCTGTCTTAAAGGCGCTGATTTCAACTTTATTTACCACTTTTATGGTACACTACTTGCAACCTTACTATATTGGTATTAGCATTTTTTAATTTTTGTTATGGAAGAACCAAAATATATCTGCAACCCCAATATTGATTATATATATATATATATATAAAATATGGTTTTGATGATCATAGTTATTTCATAATTGACTTATGTTATCAGCCCAGTCATTTAAAAATAAAGCAATAATTTGTGTTTAAAATTTCTGCATTAAATTTACTGAGAAAAATTGTGTTATTTCAGATAAATCATGACTATTTTGTTAAAATATTTTTCTTTTATCTTTATTGTTTATTTTTGCTTTTGTATATTTCAATCTACTACTCTTTGCTTTTCTATTCTTGTCTTATGGTGGTTTGATTAAATTTACCCTATACAATTAATAATTAAATTTTCTCTAGTATCGGCATAAACCTAAAACCAAGTATTTAAGTTTTTCAAGGATCTGGTTGGTTTTCATCAAAGTTTTTAATAGTGTCGATATTTAAATCAATATTTAAATTCAATTATTGATAAGCTTTTAAATTAAGAAAAATATGGATCAGTTAAAAGTATTTACTATGAATCCCGTTTTTGTGTGTATCTGAATTCTGGAATCATAAACTAAACACTTTTATAAAAATCGCTTATATATCTTTATCCAAATGTCTTATTTAAGATAATGTCTGGGAATACTATTAGACCAATTTAAAACAGTAATGCTTTAATAAAAGATAATATCATTAAAATAAGATCCATACAACCAATTCGGATGACATAAAATTGAAGCATGAGAATTGAATACTTTTTTACACATCTTCACAAAATTGTATTTTATTTTTCACAAAGTTATGAAATTTAAATTTATGGAGCAGCATTCATTTATATGAATTTTTCATTTCTTTACACTTTGAGAAAGAAAAATTATTTATTTAAAATGTGTGTTGATTGTAAAATTTATTTCTATTTAATTTTTTAACGAATATAGAAAGTAAAATTGTATGATGTTTCATTAAAAATTTTGTGGATTCTATTTCCACTTTATATTAGTTTGGGGAAAAAGTAATCCATTATTTTTCGGAAGACGTCTGTAGTGATCGATATCTCGTGAGGTATCTATCAAACAATTTCAGATTTATGCTCGTTGGAAAGGTGACATTTGACACTAAAATATCCTCTTGCGGTTTTTTGTTCGATTTATTCAGTTACGAGTACAATATTTTAAAAATGGAAGATAACAAACAGAAAATTCGATACATTTTCGTTTTTCTCTTGTAACGGCGAAAAAGATAGCCGGGTGACTAAAATTGTGAAAGGTGTTTATCATTCTATATAAGACTGTAACAACCAGTTACGTATAATTTTTGTTTCGTCGATTCCGTTCGGGTATTTTTGATGTTAGAGATGCACCTCGCATGTGGATACAGCATCGTCGAAAATGTCTGTAAAATATCAAAAATGGTCGAAGTTGACCGCAAGTCAACAGTAGTAAATCGAAAGACCAAAAAATCTACATAAAAACTGTTTTAAATTTTTTTACAAAGCGAATCCAAAAGAAGTTACATAAAGTTCACGTAAAAATAATGGATTTCTTTTTCCCCAACCTAATATATATTCTTCTTTAATTCATACTATTCAAATTACTACTCTTGTGTAAAATAAATACGTAGAGCAACAAATTATTCTACAACTCAAATACACTTTGGGCTAACAGTTGGGAACATGATTATCTCATAAAATCAATACTAGCTGGAAAAAAAAAAAAAAAAAAAAAAAAAAAAAAAAAAAAAAAAAAAAAAAACGAAATATTTCGAAAAGGAATATATATATGGAAACTTAATATAATATTAATTTTTTAAATGCAGTAAAGAAAATACATTATCTTAACTGAACCAATCAATATCTTTTAACTACCTGGTATTAACGTATGATGCATGAAAATTAATCTGCTAAGGATATTTGCGTGCAATCTATTCTTTGTATCTGGTGCAACTAATCTTTATACGTTCATATATAAAGCAGTGTATTTTTTTAAAATTACGATGAAGTTTATTGAAGCTTGAAAATATTCATGATACTTTTTTTCACTGTCTGCTTTTTTTCTCTTATTTTGAATAACTTTCAAGTAAAGGCTTTGGAAATAACAAACAAGTTGGAGAGGCACAGAAGAAGGACTCTCGTTTCACTTTTAAGAGAAAACACGTTTATGGTTCTTTGCCTCTAAGTCACCAGGGGTATTTTTCATTTTCGCCGAGGGCTTTCTCGACATTGTTTCTTATTCCGAAAACTATTCAACAGTAGCTGTAGATAAAAACATCCGCCGAAATTTGAAAATGGCTTTTGGCTTTGAATGTCGTTTATTCTTATTCATGGTTTTGGTTGATGGAGTCACAATATTTTTTGTTTCTTCGTCTCGTTTTTACCATCCTTTTCCTTTACTCGTCAGACGATCGAAAAGAATGGGATTTTATTTGTTCTCGGATTCTCTGGGATGACACAAAGGACGTGCGAAGGGAAGTTGGTGCGCCCTCTTCAAATGTTATGAGTGCAATATTTTTACTCGTTTTGAGTGAGCGCACATATTTTTTTTTTATTTTGTGAATGTCTGCTCCAGTGAATTCAAGTGAAGTGAGGGATAACAAATATTGTTTCCTTCCCATCTCCTCTTGACTGGTTGGAGAACTCTTCTCCAATGAGCACATGGACACTTCACAGAAACTTCACAAAACATTTTTATTTTAAATTCCAATTTGGGGTATTTTTTATATTTCCCCTCTATCATTTACTATTAAGGTATACGTTATCGTTAAATAAAACGAACGAATAATGTTTTGGAAAATAAATGGAAACAATGATATTTTTTTTGTTATAATGTAACACAAAAACTGCGTTTCTAGTTTTAAAAGTTTTATCCTTAAGTGTGAGTTTCTATTTTATTACTACTTTTCAAAGTGTTATTTTATAACAAAGTTAATGTTTATTAAAATATTGAATACAAAAGAGTTTTTTTTAATATATTTTTTCTCACACGTTTGTTTGAATTGCTATTTTAACGCCTATTTTTTTGCATTAATAGTTAAATATTAAATTTGTAAATTTGGTTTCTTTTGGATGTTAGATTATTTTGCTCTATAAGTCAACATATCTTGGTTGTGAACAAATTATTCTAATAGATATCGCTTTGCTTGTGTATAATATTTCATTTTATTTTTTGCTATAAAATTTGAAATTTTAGTAATTACGTACACACAATTGGATTATTTTTTTGCAAAACAAAAAGATAAATTTTCTAATGAAATGCGTAAGTTTTTTATTTTATTATTTCACTGCAGTATACTTATTATATTTGTATCATTAAATTTATAATTTTTCTTCCAAAATTAATAACTTCTTTAAATTATCATTGAACTTATGTTATAAATTTTTGTTATAAGTTTTAGCACTAAAAAAAAATTCATTTAATTATTTCATTTTAGGAGCGTTGTCTTTCTTTTGAAATACATAAATGAAATCTTATTTATACCTAACAATAATTTAATGATATTCCAATACTTACATCAAAAGCATCTTATATATGAGAAAAACATTTTCCTATGAAATGCATAATATTGGGCTTAAATTCATTTAAAAGTAGATCGTAGCAAGTTTTTACAAAAATGTTTTCTATTAACTAAGACTGCGAAACATTATTTAGTTTATACACATTTATAGTAAAACATACAAAATCAATTTCAACAATATATCCGAAATACTGATATACTGTCGAAAGTAGTTTTGTGTACAATTATACAGTACATTTAAAAGAAACTCAAAACTGATTAGACGTGCTTACAAAGCATAAGAATATCATTAAACATTGTCTCAATTTAGGTATTATTTTTACCCATGAGTTTTTCGATAAATGAAATCTGTGCGTGTAGTTCTAAAATTAAAATAGTTAATTTACAGTTAAAATAGGTAGCAATTTTGAGCACAGAAGAGAAGAAAATATAATAATCCATATTATAAATAGTTTTGTGTCAAGATTGAGTAGATTCAAATTGAATTTTCTAATCTCATAATAATTTACAATGAAAAACAAGCAACCAAATAATTCGGATTTCAACAGTTAAACTGATTTATTCTAAGTAAAATAAATTAACCTAGATATTTAGATAACAATTTTAAGTTTCATTTTCATTTCCATTTGTGATTATTAACAAGTTGAATTTTTATTAAGAAAAAGTACAACTAATATTAACTTATATAAAATGATATAAATTGAGATCATATTGTTCCATTGACTATTTATCAATTTTAATAACTTGATTCCATACAAATCAAGTTCTTGAAAGTAATTTCCTGATGCACAAAATAATATTTGGTTTATAGTTCAATGGTTTTTGTATATGAGAGAAAATATGAACGAGCTCTGTCATTTAAAGTGAATTCCAAAATACTATAAACATTCTGGAAAATGAAACTTCACGTTTTTTACCTACAAGATATATATAATGTTTATATTTTTGTTACCATTTTAAGCCCCACACATTCGCTTTCAGACAGAAGGAAGACAAATGCTCGCCAAGGTAACTACGCCACTTGGATTATATCAGTCAGTTAGTCGTCTATGCACTGTTGAACAACAATGTAATGCATATTGCTCTTCTGCATTTGGCGTGCAAATCAGTTATAAAAGGAACTTTCTTGCTTTCTTCTTGAAACGGGTGAATGTTTCATGCTATGGACGGAAAGACTATTTTAAAGGAAAAATACAGCAAATAATTTAATTAGCGTCAGCTTGCTGTGGCATAAAATAGTGGAGATATCCTTAAAAATACTTCATGGTACTAGGACATTTGTATATTTATCCAAACTAATATTAGTCTGGATAAACGGAGACTGGAGAACAGATATCCGTTCTGGAAGCTCCACTAAAGTTCTACATATATCTGTGACATACTAAAGTGCAAATAAAATCTATATATTAAAGATGGACTAAATTATTATTTTATTTTTTCTTTCTTGATATTATTAGGATACTTTATTACTCTCCTATAATATGACGAAACATGCATACAAAATGCCGCACAATATTTTAACAAACAGTACAATACTGAAGACACCTCAGCAAGTCATCGTTGGCAAAGTAAGGAAACATAATGTTCCCAACCAAAAGTTTTATAAAGAACTAGTAAAATAAATCAGCCGACACAAGAAAAAAATTAGTCAATGAAGAATCCCCCCAAAAGATTGTAAAATAAATATTTAAAAGAAAAACTGGAACTTTTAGTAAACATTCTTTTCTGCGATAAATAAAGCTCCCAAGAACCTCTTTTATATGTTGCTATAAAAACTTTTCTTTTACTCAGAATAAACAAATCTTAAATGAAGTTCCGCAAATTTTACTGCAAAATAACTGAAGCATTTTTACCACAATGGCCCCATGCTAGGCTTCTTAAATCTTTGAATAATATTTGCGTATTCAAATAATAAAACTTGGCAAAGTGCCAGGTTTTATTTACTTTCCTGAAAGAATTAAAATTGTTTTATTTTTTTACTGGTCATATGAACAGACAAAGATGCCAAGAAAAAAAAATGTTGAATGTTTTCTTCCTTTTCCTGTCATTAGAGGCAATTGCTATTGGATATTTGAATAAATTAATCAAGCTTTTCCCACCTGTATTTACTCTTGTTAAAATAAGAAAAGTCTTGCTTTTTTTTCTCTCTAAATTAAACTAGCCCATTGCTTGCTCGTAATGCCCTTAAATGAATGGAACATTTTTTTCGCTTCAAGTGTTCTCTGTTAGAGTGTGGAGCGTAACCTCAAGATTAAAAATTAAAAAAAGCCGTTGATTTACAACTTGAAGTGAAAATTAAATTTGCCTTTTCTTCTGTGCTTTATTTCTTAGTTTTATTTTTAAATGAGAAAAGGAAAGAAAAACAACTGCCACATTTTTGCTTAATTTCATTTTAGTATGATTACATTTTTTAAACGAATGTGACGGCTTATGTTATTTTTAATAACATTACCTCTGGTTTTATATTTTCTTTATTTCTTTGCCACATTTTAAAATGCATTTCATGGAAAACTCACCGAGTAATTGTTTATCCACTATGTCATCAAGAATAAATTATAATTCGGTTTTATAATTATCTGTTACAATTTAGTTATGATACTTAGTAAAACAAAATGCTGAGAATTATTGCAATTTAAATTATTTTAATTATATGGATTTTAATTTATTTTTTATGCTTATAGGAATAGATTTTTTTTATAAAAAATATATATAGTAAAGTCAAATTATATGGAATTTTGTACTTTGGACAAAAACATAATAATATGAAAGTTGTTTTTAGCATTAATGCTTTTTAAGTGAGCACTAACTTAGAACACATTTTACATAAGATATTCTAGACAGCTTTGATACATGCTTTCCAAATATTCATTTCTTGTACAATTTTCATTGCAGGGAAAATAATTTGGATTAATTTTTTTACATATATGAAAATCTATGTTATTTCAGAAATGGAGGGCTATATTAAAGTCTTTCTTCATCAAAATCAAAAGGAAATATTTAATCAAAAATGAAGAAATTTATTTAAAAATGATTTTCATCCTTCTATTTTAATTTTTTATTTCA
>JAPDSC010012643.1:0-15069 GCA_026290005.1 Latrodectus geometricus | reverse complement strand
TATTGTGTTTAAAATTGACAAATTATTGTGTTTAAAATTGACAAATTCTAGTTTCCTTAAAATAATGTCCAACGTCAAAAATGCTTTTCTAAATTCTGTCTAGGTACCAAATGTTTTGTCTTCAGAATTTGGGAAGGAGACCTTGCCCGTATAGTTGTTTTCTTTTTATTCTCAAGAATCTCATTTTATAGCTTAACTCACCTTATGAAATTTTCTAACACCTGTATTGAACTGTTTATTTGTTCCGAACAATGCGTTCTTCATTATATCCTTTTAGTTATGCCAAAAATTGATGTAAGAGGGAATTATACTTATTTACAATCATTCCTTTTATTTAAAGTATTAAATTTTACTGTATATAGAGTCTAGAAAATATTAGTATTTGTTTGTATTAAAGATATTACTTTTTGATAAGTATAAAGTTTTTATTTAAGCTATTAAAGATTTTTTCTGATGTTGTCTACAATAACTGCTATAAGGGGAATATTCTATATATAGCTTAACGAGTACTGAATACATATGTAAAATGGAATGTAAAGCAGTTCAAATATCAATGTCTAGAAAACAAGAATTGAATCTATTAAAATTTATTGTTTTCTAAAAATAATGGTCCTATTTACTCAAAAAATACTTGAATAAGAAACCAAAACATAGATCCTTTTGTGATTTCAATATTTTTATGGATTCTTTGAAAAAGGTCTTTTTTTGCACTGAATAAATTTTATGCACTAAAAATATAGAAAGCATAGTTGAAAGCAGAGAACAATTCAACAGATTGAACTTCACGTTGCAAAGAAAAGAGATATACATACACGGAAGTCATAAAATAAAGTGAATACAATTTCTTTCCCAATATAACAGAATAGTAAAACTCTACAAACCGCAAAATAGTTTTATTGCATAGCTTTTCCATGAAATTCTTATGAGGAAAAAACATTGATATTTCTTGACTCAAGGGAGCAAGTGTCCTAGCCTGTTGGAAAGCAGTTAGCTTTTTCCATTCAGTTGTTTCAGAAAACTTGCATTAATAAAAGTTATCCCTTACCACTGAGTATCTGCTTCATACAGGTAGAAAATTGTTTGCAATTATTAACGTGTTTGATAACAGGCGTTAGGCTTTGATAACTTTGGTAAATTGAGAAAGAACAGTTTAGTAACTGTGATACTAACTTCTTCATTTTATTTCTTTAATAAAATTTACAGAAATTTGGTTTCTAGAGCTCTTCTACAGACTATATAAAAGAAAATTTTAAGTTTAATAAGAATACGGTATCAATGAATTAAAATCCTTATAAGGAATGCGCAATTTTTAGTATGAAAAACTTAGGAAGATTTACTAATTATTTCTATACTTTTGTAGACTATTAATTTTTAATGAAAACTTAAGTGCAAGCAACTGTTCTATAATTTCATTCTCTCAAATACGTATAAATGTGAAATATAATCGTAATTGGTCACTAGACTCTAAAATAGTTTACAATGATTGCCTTTTAAAATGATTGAAAAGTATAGGACGGAGAATTAATATTATGTAATATATTAATCTTTTAAAAAAGAAAAAGTGGTTAGAATTTCCATACATTTCTATTCCGAAAATGGAATACTTTTGTTAGTAGTTATTGTACTAAAATAACATGATGTAAGCATTTTATATGGTGGTTGATGAAAATAATAAACATTTTACAGAAAAATGTGACATTAAATAATAATAAATATATTTAATATTAAATGATACATTTACCGTTAAATGTAATTTTTGAGCTATACAAATAAATTTTTTGAGACACAATTATTAAAATGTATCATTACATTAAAAAATTGATTCAAATTTTACATTAAAATAATGACACAAATTATTAAAATGAGCTAAAACCTACAATCCAGCTATGTATTACTAGTGATAAATTAAGGGTCGTTATATATTTTAAATTGTGCGATGTTAAAAAAATATATTCTAAAATTATTTAAATTTAAAATGTGCAAACTAATATTTACTTCTGAAAATAAATGACAAATTTTTAAATTGATTTAAATGTTATTAAAATATTTTGATTTAGTCTTACTCTAATTAAATTTATACAAATAATTTTGAATTTAAATTACTTTTTAAATGATATTTGCGTTTAACTGAATTAGATGGATTATTAAAATAAAATTAATGTTTCTTTTTTTCTGTTATCATCAGCACAATTGAAGCGCGCATGCAAACAAAACGAAAGGGAATTGGATTAAGCTGTTAATAGAGTTACCTTTTGAAGCAGAATGTAATTGGAAATGAATTGTTAACTGGAGGAAAAATTTTGGCAGAATTTAGCTCCTAACAGGAAGGGAAGAATTGATAAAATAAATGCTTACGACCTAGTCCAAAAATATTCTTAAGGTACTTTTGTTGCTAAAATGATTATCTACGTCTTAAGCAAAATAAAATTTAAATGTTGTTTTCCTTTAGCATCTTATTTTCATTGTTAAATTATGATAAAGATTATTTGTACTGGTGATAAAGTTCTATATCATTCGTTAATAACTTTTAGACAATAAAGTTTAAGTATGTTTTTTACTAGACATTGTTATATTACAAGCACTTTGAAGTTGGTATTAAACATATTTCTTTGAATCCGTAATAAACACTCGAAAGTTTGGAAATAATATTTATTTAGATATCAATAACTTTCTAGAAGAGAAATTGAAAAAGCACTTCTTTTCCAAAAGAAATATTTCTCTGATTTATATCAAAATCTATACTCATGTATTAAAGTTAGAAACATAAGTTTAATTTCAAACAATTCAATTTTTTTCTGTGTTAATAAATATTATTTAGTACAATTTCCAAGAGGATTATAATTTCGTAAAATTGGAATAGCATGAAACTGTGAATTAAAATTCCACAATATAAAACTTCAAGTTAAACATTTAAGATTAAAGTTTTTATTGATCTTAAAGCTACCTTTATTTCAATCTAAAAGAGCTGTTTACTACTTTTTCTCTATTTATATTTCTTTATTTACATATGTAATGTAAATGCATTAGATTATTATTAATAATAAATATTTAGAATGATTGTATTTTGTACTTAGTGAGTAACGCATATATATCTTATATGATTCTAGTTTATATATCCTGTAATTATGAAATATCTCTTAATTTTATAATAATTACTATTATATAATACCTTAGAAAGTTTTATTCTCATACTATAAATTTGTTTTCTAGACATGTAAAATTTTCCTTAAACATCTTTGAAAATGATTGATATTTTATTTGCTGGTAAAAACTAAAATTTTCAAGCATGTGAATTAAAAAAAATACTAAAATCCCATAATAGCTGACAAAATTTTATGTTTTTATTAAAAGTCTATTGAGATGACCAAATACAGAAGAACTCTTATTTTTAGCATTTCGTAAGGACTGGTAAAGGAAGTTAAAAAATCGAAAGTATATAAAATAGAAATATAAGCATTAGATTTTACAGTAATTTTACTCTCCAAGTTAGTCGCTCTTTATACTTATATTAATTTTAGAAAAAATTGCTTAGTATACATTTTATAAGAAGCACATGCAAAATAAAATCTATACTTAGAAACAGTTCTTTCTTTCATTCATTGAATTTCATCGATTCCATTGATGAAAAATCAAGTAAAATGATTATTTTTGCTTTTTTTCCTATTTCAAAAAACAAAACTTTAAAAAATTAATTTAAAAATTTTTTTGATGTAAGCAAGTATTTTACTGTCGTTTTTCTGAAAATGTTCTTGCTAACAGGAGTTAGCCATTCATCTGTTTGTCTTGCTGACGGTTACAGAACTTCCTTTTTTGTGTCTAAATGTTTTCCATTCTTATTTATAATATTTTCAATCATTTAATCATCTGACTCTTATGCACATCTGCGTCCATATTAAAAAAAAATCCTAAAATAAAGTTTCGAATAGAAATGAGTCTCTTAGTCGATGTTCATCTTTACTGAAGTTGTCAGGTAAATTATTTTGGTTTTCATCAGTTACGGTAGCTTCTTTAATAAACCTTTTATGTCAGAAGGATTTTGATATCGTATTTTCTGCAACACTATTCCAACCGTGGATTGACTTGTGCATTTCACATAGAATGTAAATTTCATTAGACGACTCCAATTTATGATCACTCCTTGGAAAAGTAACTTATGATAGATGAACTTGAATCTATATTATTATTTGCACTTGTATTTTCATGAATGAACTAAAACATGTGATTTCGTTTAGAAGAGTGAGAAATTTCTGAATGAATAACTTAAAATATTCCGGGATCTCAGCAGTGCAGTTAGTAATCTATAGTTTGTGTAGGAAAAATTTGATCCCAGTTTCAGAACCATAAAATAAAATAAAAATAAGCAGAAAAGAATATGATAAGAATTAAACTCAAACAAAAGATGAATGAATTCACAGAAACTAAAATTTTAGTTTGTAAATGGGAATTCAATTTTCCAATGCATCATGTAAGGAACCAGGCCCAAGTTCATAAAATCATTAATTGTTGAATTGAAACGAATTTGTGAAAACGAGTGTCTACTGTACTATGTTAGAATAATTTAAAATATTACATGTAATGAATAAATTCTTGAGGAGTGAATAATGAAATTTAAAAAATATCTTCTAGAATGTCAAAAAAAACCTAATTTATTCATAAAAATAAAGATCATATGACAGGAATTTGAAATATTTGTCATAAGACTTTCGAACATAAATTCCAATCCTCATACCAATATTTTATACTATGAATAGCACAAAATTGGAAATAACATACAGTCATTTCTTTCTGAAATTAAGACGTATTTTAAAGGATTTCTAAAATCTCCTATCCTTTTTGGAAATTAGAGATCTTTTACAAAATTTTACCAAGTTAAATATTTTTTGTCTTGAGAAAAACGAGAAATTATAAAAAACGTGATTTTAAATTATTAATATTGTGTCGTTTTACTTAATATAGTTTACATTGTATAAGATTATAAATATCTAAAATATGATTTAATAATTTCACTGAATCAATAAATATTTAGTGAAAATTTAACTTTTTAAAATTTAAAATTAGGATAACAGAATATTTGTGAAAGCTTTTAAAACATAAATTCTTAAGTATACGAGTTTTGTGGAAATAAAATACTTATAAAACTCCATTACTCAAAAATTTAAATATTTAGGGTGAAAATTTTGATTTAGAATAAAATTATGAACTTAATATGAATTCGCGTATTTATTATTCGAATTTATTATCCTATTTGATTGAACAAAGGTAAATAATAAAAAGTAAGAAAAATATATAAATAATTTGGTATTTATAGATTCATTTTTAAATTACCAGAATTTTCAGATTAAATGCACAAAATGTAAAAATCACATTTAATAAGAAAGTTTCATAAATACCAAATATCATTGTTAAAATAAAGCTTCAGAAGAATATGGATTTGTCAAACGTAGTTTGAATAAAAAATATTATTTATGGGGAAATACGAACATTCAAATGAAACGAAATTAGACATATGTGGGTACATTCATTCAAATACAGATATGAATGTGCATATGTACTGAAATTTTACTAGCCTCAACACGAGTTAACATTTGCTATATACGATTACTGGACAACATATGTACATTGTTTTGTAAATTATGCTGCTAGGAGAATAGTAAATGCCTTTAACGTATGCAACTAATTTACCATTTTAGAAGAATACTGTGCATAATTTCAGATAATTTTTAAAATAATATAATGCTCGTTTTCCTTGGGCTGAAGAGAAAGTGCATTTTTCATAGATTTTCATTCCTTTTCCCTGCTGTTTTTGATTTAAATAGGATAAAAACTAAATATGAAGAGAAATTTTTATTTAGTTTCTTAGATATAAATAATGAATCCTAGTTCAAAATCAATATCAAAAGCATATTTTAATAAATAATTATAATTTAAAATTACAACAAATTATGAGACTAAAAATTCATATTCAGTGTATCCTTCCATATCTAAAACCATTAATAGTAGGATGCATAAAATATAATAAAGAGTTCAAATTTCAACAATAAAGAGTAGAAATTATATTTTTTTATTGAGATATTGGTTTCAATATATATTGCTTATTCAATATATTTTGCAGAAACATTTTAAGTGCTTATGATTAATTTTTGCGTCAGCGAATTTTTCTCTTGTTACCAGCGCTTTTAATTTCATAGGAAAAGAAATAAGTAAAATTTTTTTTGTAAGATCATTTAAATAATTCTCCTTACGTAGAAGTAATACCTGAAGATATTTCTTGATGTAATTATTTGCTGATTTTACGCTTACACATATACATGCCAAATGCTTTATAACGAATTTTAACGAGATGAGATACGAATGTTTTTCTATGAAAATTCAAAATTTAATATTTCAATAAATACTTTATTTCCATTTAACATTTTGAAAGAATTATGGGAAAAAAATTTCACTTTGAATACAGCTGTGGAAGAAAATTTTAAAATATTGGCTGAAAATATTTCCAGTTTTTAAATTTATGTCTAAATATTTATCATTCTAAAGTTTCTTACTTTCTCTAACAAACCGTTCTTAGAGTAGTATCGGTCTGATATTAATAAATGGAAATTGAAAAAATTTTTAAATCTAATAATTAATCTAAAATATTTCTAAGAAAATAAAAGCCAGCAAAAAATATTTAAATCTTCAGATCCTTCTGTTTTGATTTTAAATATAGAAATTTTAATTTTAAACATTTTATTAACTTTTATGATAGTACTAATTAATCATATAACTTTTAATTAATCACTTTTTAACTGCAATATATTAAAGTTATTCCTTATTTATTTCCCAAAAATCAATCAGTAACTAAGACACAATTACAAAATTTAAAAGAAAATACTAATTTTTCATTTAACATCATAGACTTTTGTTGTATACTTAAAACAAATTAAAATATTCTATCTGAACTGAACATTGAGAGAAATCGTCCCGTTAGCCAAATCTGTAACGTGATAAGCATTTTCTTTTAAATTTATCTTGTCCCCATTCTTCATATTGATCATTTCTTCCTTCTTTCTCTGTAGCGGCAAAAGCAGTTCTTTTTCCAGGGCCGATCAACTCACGCGATCAGTTATCAGGCGTATTATTGGAATGCTGTAAATCAAGAAATATAGAAATGGGAACCTCATCGTTTCCCACCTGGTCAATATTTCTGTATTTTCCACTAGTTCTTCCCCATTAAGCTTGTATCTCCTTGTTTTTTAGTTCCCATTTCTTTTATTCCAGAGGCAAAGTCATGAATTGTGAACAGAGTTGGAATTAATCACTTTTCACAAAAGGCTTCTCACATATGTGAAGGAAACATAGCTGTTTGTTACTTTCTGTTCTTTTTATCCAGACGAATCACGAAGTTTCTGAAGTGTATTTTTTAAATCAGGCTCTTACATTGTCCTCGGTTCTAAAGTTGAATGAAGGCAATCTTTTTTCTGGGGAAGACATCTAGTACTTAGTTAGCAAATGAGTTTCTGCCTACTAGTTCCAAAAACATCTATCTTCAGTTAGAGAATTGATTTAAGTGAATTTTTTTTTCTGAGGAAATTTAGGACTATGCTTTGAACCAGTTTGAGTTGTTGTTCAGTATAATTTCCTTTATTAGTAAAATGAGAGAACATAATACTTAACATGAATAATTTATTTCAAAATATAGAATCTTTTTCTTGGTGACAAGAAATAGAGGGTTTTCACTACGTTAGGAGAAGTTCACAAAAAAAAAAAAAAAAAAAAAAAAAAAAAAACATAGCGGATAATAGTTTAATTTGAAAAATTGTTGTTTCCTATAGGAGTGAAACTATAGTGAGTAGTTTTAAAATTATTTTTGAAAATGAGTGCATAATGTTAAAAAAAAATTAATGTAAAATACATTTACGGATAAAATACATCTAAACTTTAATAAAGTAAATGCAAATAAAATAAAATAAATTTTTGGAACATCAACAAACACTTCAAAATATAATTGAAAATTCACATCTGATTATTTTGTAACTGTAGAAAAATATAAACAAAGAAACAGATGTAATCAAAAACTGTATAAAATTTCATGTGCTTAAAAAAGTATCCTGTTGTGAAATCTGATATAAGCAATTATATTTATTTATGATTTCTTAAGGTTGTAGATTAAAAATTTGCTTTCGTTTCTCAAGAGTCAACATTTTCAATATTGTTCCTAACAACAAATTTTCAGGCAGTATAACATAATTTAATACAGTTTTTGTAAATTACGAGATCTAATAGTTTTATTTTTAACTATGCATTTTAATCTTGAAATCATTCTGAAAGAAGTCAAAATTAGTATCTGTTACTGGAAAAGGAATTTTTGCATATTTTACTTTTAAGTATAATATTTTTCTTTAAAAGGACTTAAAAATTGTGCTAAGTAAATAATATCATATTACCCAAGCATAAATAAAGAAATAACAAGTGACGTAGTTATAGTTCATGCTTACAACAAAATATTTAATTTGTGTTGTAAGCATGAATTTTAATCTTTAAGAATTCATTAAAAAGGCAATGTATATATATCATCATGATATAAAAAAAGATGAAACGAAATTAAAATTTGATTAAAGAAAATCTGCATATTCAGTTATGGTTTTTGTAAAATTTGCCTCAGTAAAACTCAAATAATTTTTTCCTTTATTTTTTTTTTTAAATTTTAGTAACATTTTTATACATTATAAATACTAGGGGGATTGGAAAGTAATGGCCTTGTTACGTATGTCGATATTTAATTGTCATTAAAAAGAACTATTTTGTGAACAAATGGTTCGAGTAACCAATCTTTAATCGAAAATTATCCAGTGGTTGCCAACAAAAAGATTGCCCTTATGCAACAGGACAATGCTAGATCAAGGTGACCACTGAAAAAAATTATGATTTAGGGTGGGAGGTACTTCCCATGCCGCATTCTCTCTCTATATTGCACCTTCAGATTTCTATATATTCCGATCCCTACACTATTTTCTTAGTGACAAAAATTTGATAATTTGGATGATGTCCCCAGAAAATGACATCTCAAGATATTATACTCAAAAACCAGTTTATATTTATTGACACTAAATTGAAAATTCGCACACAAGATGACAAAAGTTTGTTGATAACGAAGATGATTATATTATTGATTAAAAATAGAGACTTATTCAAAATTTATTCATTTGAATTTAATGTAAGAAAGTGACATAACTTTCCAGTTCCGGTAATACATAGGTTTTTTTTTTTAAATGCATTCAAATTTTTTTAATTTTCATTTGGAAATAAAATTCATTGTTTATAAAATTTATATTTTCTAAAAAATATCAAAATATTTTCTAAATATGATCACAAAAGTAACATCATTTTATTCCTGAATCAAGCGCGTGTATTTGTAGCAAAATAAATATAATTTAATTATCTTAGTCTAATATGATAGTTTTGAAGTAGGTAACATAAACATCAATATTAAAAAAGCAAAATACTGCTGATTATACCTTTATGACGTTTGATTTACGTTGTAATATAAATATTTAAAAAAGTTATTTCTGTGTTTGTATCACACAGTGTTATTTATACAAATAACACTGTGTGATACAAACATTGTGTTGCAGAATATTTTTTGTGAACTACTTAATTTAAACTGTATTGAACTCTAAATAAAATCAACAAAGTTCAATTAAATTAACATTAAAAAATGCAATGAAAAATTACTGACTAGTGTAGATAAATATCTTTTGTTTTTCAGCTAGTTTATGATTAAATTCTCTAACGTGAAAAATAGGAAATTTCGATTTGAATTCATATTTTTATTATATTATGTTACCGGTAGCTGTTATTAAAGGAATGGGTTTATAAAAATAGCATAGAAAAAGAGCACTATATTGCTGAACCAATTCTTCTGATTTACATTTATATTATCACTGACATGAATTTTAGCAAAATAAGGAAAAATTGCTCTTCGCGCAACATAGTAATCTGTCACAAATAAGTTTTCAATATTTTTTTATGATTACATCTGAAAGTATGTTTAAAATTTATGAACATCAATTATCATACATATATATTTAAAATTAATCACAATATTAAGATTCATTGTGATAAATTTTAAAACAAATTTTCTTAAATTCATGAATTTAAATTTACAAATTTTTGTGAGCAAAGTGAATGTTTGTTTTACACTATCCATCACTTGATAAAAGTTACAACTTGTTTAAAGTATACTGCACTTTACAGTAATTTTGTTTAATACCAAACGTATCTAATTATTGAATCCTACATATTTATATATATATATATATAGTACTGTACTTTCATAGAGGACTTAAAAAGATTAAAAAAGTAGAAAAAAGAAAGCGTTGACTATCGTCGACTATGATGGTTTTGAAGTTGATGGAAAAGAAACACTTTTTGTGCCATTAACAGACGGTAGCTTTATTTTGTAAAATATATATATACTGAATAAATGTTATTTATATAGTGGGAGTACACAGCGAGCGTGCCATCGCCACCCCATAAATAGGCGAATTCTCGTAACTAAGAATCATCAACCATGCAGAAGTCTTTCAGTCAAGGGCCTAGGTGCTTAAATAAATATCTGTTCATTATGCGGGCAATGTAAAAACTACCTGTTTTACGTGTTCCATCCACTAATGTGATAAAAATTGTCTGAAATTTACCAGGTTTAACTTTTTATATTTCCGTTCAAAATAATTATGATGGGGAAATAATTTTAAGAAAATATCAATCTCATTTATTGAAAATATTTCATTGAAAATACAGTCAATTTATAATTACGTAAAACTGTCATCTTATAATTAGATTCAGGACAAAATGGCATTAAATTAATTGACTTCAAGACTTTAATTCAAGATACTTTATTTTTTAGCAAATATTTTGAAAATGCATAATTTTGCATTTATTTTCTGATTCAAAGTATCCATATTTTAGTTTATAGCAATCAAATAGATTCTGAAAGTGAACTCAAAATATGAAATACAAAGGGATGAGATGAAATTCTGTATCGTGTAAAACCCGATATTTCTCAAAACTGAGAAAGAAAATAATTCCCTCATTACAAGAAAATTGTCGTTCACATTTGTTCGATAAAGCTCTCTTCTATAATTTCTTCTCCTTATTTTGATAAACTTAAATGAATATGATTATATAATGCTATCATACCATAAACGACATCATAAATTATACAGGATAATTTTTCGCTTAATAAAATAATAGGTTTTAAGTAAATTATTTTAATATTACACAACCAAGAATAAATTAGAAAATTGTTCTGGAAAAAGCAGTTTGCTAATAATGTCAGAACGTTTATTCAAAATCTAGCATTGCAATAAATTTAACGTGTAATATTTTTATAACACATCACTGTAACATTTCTCTTTATAATATACTAAATGGGCAATACAAAAAACAGAGTGTTTGCTTCGTTATAAGAATTTAAGATTAATTGTGTTTTAATGATTTGTTTTTGAAGCCAATTGTAAATGAATTTATTCTTATAAGAATCATCAATTTTTTATATTTTACAATGAAGAAAATAATCTGAGATGGTAATGCTTGTTAATTTCTTAAAAATTTTAAAATGATAAGTAAGCAATTTTCTTCACATTAAACATATTTCATTATATTATTATACCTCTTAAATGTTTTTACAATATAAATACATAAATCAATTTACACATGCATAAGCAACTTTTAACTATATACAAGATTACATTGAATGTTGTTGTAAAATGTTTTCTGGGAAAGTTTAAGAGTGAAATTTAATATGAAGAAAAATGTCTACAGAGATAATATCAATATATTTTTGAATTATCTAAAGAGAGCAGCATGGATAATTTTCATATCTTAAGCAGCAGACTGAAATACTCAGAATAAATTACGTTATGATTCCTTTAAATTAACATGACTATCTGGTCAAAATTTACATTAAATGCAGATAATTTGGCTCAAAAATGCACTTCATTATTAAATGACATAAATTTTACTCCAAAATTTACTATTAAAATAATCTGGAATTATTTCTTAAAATATAATTTTTACTATTCGCTAAGTTCTCAATAAATTAGGCTCAAAATGCACAGAAACTACAGGTAATAAATTTTTAGAGCAATTACAGTGCGCTTCTTAAAGTTTTAATTATTTAATATTTTAATTTTATTGAATGTACGTCAACCCAGTTTATTTAAAATACACTGATTTTTGTTAAACATTTTTAAGATTTTAATTGTTAGATTATTTTTAAAAAGTAATAAAAAGTTTAAAAAGTAATAAAAGTAATAAAAAGCAAAATAAAGTATAAGTGAAAGAACGGAAGGCTTATATATGCATTTGATGGAAAAGCATATATTCAAAATCTTTATCATTTTTATACAAAGCAGACCTTGAAGGTCATTGAAAAATGGAAGTGAAATTTCTTTTGCTAAAATAATACATAAAAATGATATAATAGCAAATTTAAACGTTTTTCTCATTATCTAATTTTTAAGTTAAGCAAAATCTTCAACAACTATACAGCTTTTACTTGAAATCTCCTCTCATTTTATGAATTTCTGGCCACACTTGTAATAGTAAATATTGCCATAAGTTTTGTAAAAAATCATTTAAGCTAATTCATGATTAGTATAAAGGGTAATAATATATTTCTATATTTCTATTCTGCAATGATTTCTCTATAGCTTTTACCAAATCTTATTAATTGCGTCTCGAGATCTTGCTAAGGACTACAAATACTACGAATTTTCACTTACTATTTTAGCAAGAAAGTTTTGCTTATTATTTAGTTTATTGTTATCGTAAAAGAACTTAAGTAAGTATGATGCTGTTGCTTTTATTTTATTATCAGTAGATTCATTTAAAAATCATATGATACTTTTTGAATATTTGCTTGAAACACTTAAATTTTCTAATGTTTTTACAAATAATACCAATTTAATTGTTTTCAAGAAGAAATAATAGCTAAAATCGATTTTTTTAAGTTCGGAAAAAATGTATCATTTATCTACTGGGATAATTTCTCTATTTTCTTAGAGATATTAGAATATTTTTACGGCGTAGCAAACTGAAATAAGAACAAATATGTAAGTTAACCAGAATGATTTTAATTAAAAAATTTTTAACTTCAAACGCTTTTATCAAAAAAATTTACAATACTTTAACTTTTATGGAAATGGATATGAAATGTGAATTATACGAAATCTTTGAAAAATAAATCACTTATCTTATGCACCTTATAAATGTGAAAAAAATTATCTCTCTCTGTTATTTTAAAACCGATAGAAAATTTGCATCACAATTTCCATTTATTTACGTATGCATACAAGTTTAATGCCTAAAATATTTACATAGTTATAAAGATATTTTGTACATAAGAAAATTAATAAAATAAGGTTTGAGTTATTTAATTGATGATAATCATACTGAGCTAACTTTAAAGATTTATAATATTGCTATCAAGAAGTTTTGTAGTTAATTTTAATTTAGACTTCTTATTTTTGTGTGTATGTGATGACAATTTATAATTATAAGAACAATTATAATTCAATGTGATATTTTGTTGGGTTATACTAATGATAAGCAATTAACTTAAAAGTGGTTTTTCAATGAGTATAACATTTTTCTGAATAATAAATTCATAATAATTCATCTAATTATTGACTTTTTGCTCAAACTTTCCTGAAGTCACATTGTTAAAAAGAAAAACTATTTTTTCATCCTGTTTCGTCCAAAACATAGACAATTAAAAATCAAGCAATATAAATGGGGGATGGTAATTTTATAGATTTTAACCAACTCCGTGTCAGAACTTGGTTAGTTTTGCATAGTAATCTAATCTGTGAAAAATCTCTATTTTCCTATGAAAGCAAAGTTTATAATTTGATAATCTCTACAGAGCATTTAAGTTACTTTACAGCAAGGATCCAAAGTTATTTCAAAATGTGATTATTCATCTGCAATTTACATAAACTCTAACATAGTATCTTAGGCAGTGATAAATTTATTAAAGACCAAATGCAAGTTGGACTTAAAGCAGTTCTCTCTGACATACTATAAGCATTCAGTGCAGCAGGAATAAAGAGAAGGACTGTGATTGTCCGCGAGCATCTCTTCATTTACATATTAAACAGATGTACAGCCCGTTGTTCAATTTAGATCCATCATTCAAGGCTTTTGGTCCCATGATGGTGCTCTTAGAATCCACTAAAAGCAGGTATAATAAGGTTGTCTGTATTCAAAGCTTTTCTTTCAAATTTGCATTAGTAGGAGGGATTGAATGGATATAATTTATACTGCGTATGCCAATTCTATTTTCCTTCAGAGTTTACAACAAAATTATACTGAAATCATATTATTTATTTAGTTAACTGCGTAAAGTCACATCACACAAGTTCGTTTAGTTTGCCTTATTTTGATAATTATAAATGAAAGTGTTTCAATTTATGACAATTTTTCCTTAGATTCATATTTCACTAAAAATACATAGCAGGGGCATATTTGGTGATAAATATAATTAAAGTAGATTTTACTGAGCTTTCTAAAGCAATTAAATGACAGTAATTTCAAAGTTATTTTCTGTCTGCAGTTTTACAATAAATTAGGTATAATCATATACAAGTAAATGTCCAGGTTATAGAATTTTTCGTTTATGTTTTAAGTACTGTATAATAACATACACTTGAAAATTGCTTATCTAATTAATAATTCATTACATTATACTAATTAAATAGAGATTTCTAGAAGTCTACAATGTTCTTACAATTAGAAACTATAAAAATATATAATTCTGTTCCATAAAAATAATAAAAGCTGCTATTAATATTTTGAAAATTTTAAAAATAAATAGCTGTTTTCAAAAAGAATGTTTTATACTTAGATATATCAATGACCATCTTAGATAAATTATTTCACACGGATTTTATATTATAATTGGTAAACGTAGAGAAATTTAATAAAAAATTATATGCAATAAAATGTGTTACATTTGAATGGAATTTAGGATTTCCATGTCACAATATTTCTTCTTCAACTATATATATATATATATATATATATATA
>JAPDSC010012631.1:0-12285 GCA_026290005.1 Latrodectus geometricus | reverse complement strand
TATATATATATATATATATATATATATATATATATATATATATATATTGAAAATAAATCTTTCACTATAAAAGACTTATTTTATTTTGTCATTGTACCTAAAGATAAAATTTTCCAAAATTTTAAAAACAATGAATTTTTTTATAAATTTAAAAATACATTTCTGTTTTTTTATTTTGAATTACTTTAAAAAGATGTTTTCTTTCTTGCTGTGAATATGCTAACGTGCTTTAGAAAATCAAGTACACTAAAATATTTTTTTTTAATTCCACGAATAATTAATATAAATAAAAAGATTTCTATAACGAGGAAAAAATGGATTATTTATTTAATCATATGCAATAACATGTTTATATTGCTATTATATTTTATTCACAGATTGCTTCTGATTTCATATGTATTATTTTCGTATTCTTATGCAATTTGTTTAGTTGAGAATCAAGAATTATCTGCAAAATATGAAATTATGAAAAATATTTATTTAATTTATTGATACAATGAAAAAATAAAATATTGGTTCCTTTCAGAGCTTCTAAGTTAAGCAAAGTTTTATTATAGAAAATTTCTATTGATATCTTATTTTTGAGGTACGTGTCATTTATACTTGATGCTGGTTCTAGTCATGATGATATCACTAATAAAACATCAAATTTTTTTATGATACAGATAATCGATCAAATTTCTATCATAGTAAATTTCTAATGGTATTCAATTTTGCAGGCCGTTTAAAATAGTGCATTGACCCTTGAACTTGTGAGAACATCAAAAGCATTTTACTTTGCCGAAAATAACTGTCACAAACATTAAAAGTAATGACACTTTTAAAGACGAATACAGGTCATAACCATCATTTCTCCATATTGTACCGCTACTTACAATGTAATTCGTAGTTTGGAGCTAAGAGATTCCAAGTGATAAAGGAATTAATCGTTACTACTTCATATTGAAAGCATATATGAAAATTAAATAGCGGTAAGGTATATATATATATATATATATTAATACACTTCCATAATTCCATAAAAGACAAATACAGGTTATAAACATCACTTCTCCATATTGCACAACTACTTACAATGTAATTTGTGGTTTGGAGCTAAGAGATTCCAAGTGATAAAGGTATTAATCATTACTTCTTCATATTGAAAATATATATGCAAATTAAATATCTCTAAAGTCTAATACACTTCCATTGATCCAGTATAGCTTTAGAAATGTCTGTCATTTTTGTTATTTTATCTTGTTTCAGAACAATGGTTCCTTTTATAGTATAGAGATTTAATCCTACTTTCTCTACTAAAAACCCAAAATTTGTACTACAATTTATATATAGATAGTAGATTAATCCAAGCGATGTAAGAGTACTTCGGGTTGGAAATTATGCTGAATAGATATTTATGATACTTATGTATAATGAAGACTACCTAGATATGTCACCAAAACTGACGACCGGAAAAAATAATATGACAACTACCTAATAAACTTTAGGCACTAACATTGATTATAGAAGACACTAAAATAAAGAGTATTATATGTAAATAATATATATCGTGCAAGTCCAGCAAATGATATTGCCAATGAAAATTTTAATCACCAAATATTGCCATGGTATATATAGTCACCATAGTACGTTAGTATATCTTTATTTCTCAGCTTTGAATTATAGTAAATGGAAGGTTGATTCTATCAAAATGTTTTAAGCATTCATAACTTTTAGCTTTTACATGCTTATAACAGAAATAAAAAATATATAATTTTTATAAATGAAAAGATTGATAGATGGCTTGAAAATTTTTGATAAGACAATTTTAAACGGTATTTTTTTTTTAAATGTATGTCATTTAAACAACATAATAATTTACACATAAAAACTATATGAATACTGAAATTATAGATGTGTATTTTATATTAAAATCCCAATTTGGTCTAAATTGGAACTCTTTGTTCCTTTTTTTATTCTATAGTTTTTAATAGCTATAAAATAATTTAGAATATTTTATTTAAATTAAATTTGAAGTTTTTAATAATATAAATTTGAATATTGTACTTAAAAGCGAATTTGTTACATAGAATGTTTATAAAATCTTAGACTTTATTAATATTTTTGAAGTGCCACATCACATTAATTCTTTCTTAAATAATAATTGAATTATTGTAATCCGCTTAGAACTTATGTAAATTAGTCACCATTTACTTAATATTTTCAACAATACAGGCACATATTTACGAAACACAAAATCATGAAGAATATAACCAAAATGCATTCACATAAAAAAATTTTAAAAAGTCTCTTTCCTCTAATATACGAGCGAGATTTTCAAAAATCTCCTTTTGTATTTCTCAATATGTTATATTTTTTCATTAAATTTTTAATTATATTTAAAACATAAATTATTTTAGACATGTAAGTAGCATATCAACTATAAATAGAAATCAAAAATTGAATTCCAATACTGGTTTTTAATATTCAAAATTTTTTCATCTGGGTGTTTATTGCTTTTTATTTAAAACAAAATTTAAAAATCCATCTAATGAAAGAACCTTAGAATTATTTAATAAATAGCTTGTAAAGAATTTCAAAATGCCAATACATACGGTTATAGACATGTTTTAATAAGTTGTTCACTAGTTTATTTGATACGTATTTCTATCAACTTCAAGCATTTTATCAATATAAAACTTATTTTTTTTCAATCTAACAAAACATTTTGATTCACAATTCTAAAACCAATAAAAAGTTTACTAGTTGATATAGTCAGTTTAAATTATACACGAATTATAAATAGTTGTAATTATTTATTTGTAAAAAATTTCTTGAAAAAAAATTTATATTTTATTAAAATAATTTATTTTTTGCATCTATCAAATTTGAAATATGGAGACCCAGCTAAAATTAAGATTATAAAATCTCTATGAAGATATATAATATCAAACTAAACTATTACCTAGGTTACACATATTTATGTCATTATATAATTAAAATGTTGAATAATCGTTTAAAAAAGTGATTTTAAAAGAATTCAAAAAATTTATTAATTTCTTTCAATAATATTTTAAGGATTAAATTAATTGAATAATATAATAATGAAACACTATATTTTCTCCTTATTTGTTCTTAAAAATATTTTGTGTATTTTTAAAATTTATATTTGTATTACTATTATTTTTGCAATATTTATGTATATTATTTGTGAAAAACTTTAAAAATGGAAAATTTACTTTCCTGAAATAAATTACAAATGACGAATATATAACATAATTTTAAAAAGTTTTGTCAGGCAAAATTATTTCGTAAGTCAATCACCATGATAATTTATGCGAGAAAAAATTTTGTAAGATACGTTGTATCAAATAAGCAACAAGTGTAAATATTATGCCAAGCTTTATCTAATAAAACATTTCACATTGCAGGTTATTTATGATATCTATAACAAGAAATTTTGATAGCAGCGATATTAATTTTAGGTGCAATTATTATTTCAATCTTATTTATGAATTTTAATGTAAGGAATTTGTTTTTGAGCTTTATCTAATAGGACATTTCACGTTGCAGCTTATTTATGGTATCTATAACAATAATTTTTGATAGCAGCGATAATAATTTTAGGTACAATTATTATTTCAATCTTATTTATGAATTTTAATGTAAGGAATTTGTTTTTGAGCTTTATCTAATAAGACATTTCACGTTGCAGCTTATTTATGGTATCTATAACAATAAATTTTGATAGCAGCGATAATAATTTTAGGTACAATTATTATTTCAATCTTATTTATGAATTTTAATGTAAGGAATTTGTTTTTGAGATAATTTAATTTAAAGGCGATACATTATGAGTTTTATGTTCAAAAAAACATTTGAAGCAAAAATATTTATTATCACTTTTTATTTTATTTTTAACTTGATTTTAGATTTGCAAATGTTTGATTTTATTTTTAAAGTTTAATTTAAGATCAGAAAATGTATTTGCATCAATATTATACATTTGTGAAATCCCATACAGAATTATTTACTCTGCTTAAAAATTTTTATCATACATCAGATAAGCCGATAATCTATTGGGTTGTTCGGAAAGTCATTTCGTTTTTCTCACCTGAATCAGTTTTTTGCAAGTGAAAACCAACCATTTTATGAATATGAAAACATGCTACAATCAAAAAGATGGTAAAAGTTATTGAATTAAAATTGGCAATATGCAATTCAATAAAATATTAATTCGCTATATGTATTTCATTTTCATATAAAACGAAATAACTTTCCGAACAACCCAATACAAATTTAAGACATTAAGATACCTTTTCTAATTAGCTATTTATGATAAATATCATTTGATTTTGAACTCGAAAATTACATAATTTGTGCCTAAGTAATTTTATCCTCTATTTGCAAATTGAATGCCAAATACAATGAAGTTTGTTTTAATAAATTATTTATATTATTTTCTGAAAGTTATATTTAAAATATTTCAATTTTTAAAATATATTCTAACTACAACTTAGTGGTCTTTGAAAAATTCATTTTTGATTCATTAAGCACATTTCATAATATATTTAAAGAAAAACTTCGTAAAATACCTTATGTCACAAACAATTAGAAATAATGTTTAGTATATTTTTTTGGAAAATATTCTGTTATATATTTACTAGATTAATGCAGTATGCAAAAATGATTTAATGCAACTTTTATTTTTAATTATAAAGAAAATTTTGAAAATATTAAAAATTAAAATAAAATTTTTCAGTTATTACATTATAAATAAGCCATTTATTTTATATTTTTATATTAAAATATTCATTAATAATTTTAAAAAACAAAATGCTCTGAAAAATGCCCTTTTTTAGACTAAGTTTATTCAAATAACTTTAAAAACTAATTTCTCAAATTATTCTTTAAAATCACAACTCAAAATAAGTTAGCCCTATGCGTACCAAAGAAATTTTCATTTTAAAATTAATAAACCAAAACTTCAAATTAAAATTACTCCCAAAGCCTTTAAGAAAAAAACAATTTCCACCAGAATTTCCAAGAAAATATGCAAGAAACGCAAATCTTCCGGTCTTTCATCTTCATAAACAAAAGAAATTTTCTAGATACTTAATTAAGAATTGTTTCTCATGTAAGTCAATGCTAACTTGCTGTTCTTCCCTTTTAGTAATCACTACAGTTTCCATGGTAACTAATCCCAAAAGGAAACAATGGGCTTCCAAATATCCCTAAAGAATTTACTGTGATAAAAGAATAATAAATTTTGACGAATTTTTTAAGAGCAGTATAACAAATTATTTACGTCAATCTTCATTAAAAAGCAACAAAGAAATTAATAATTTTCTTAATGTGAACAATTTCTTTCAAAAGAAAAGCTATTTTCTATAAAAAAAATTAATTTATTACATCACTTTATACAATTAGGAAAAGAGATCAGATCCATTTTTTTTATTCTTTGAGCACTAATTAAAGATCAGAATTCTCTCTTTGAAATTTCTCTTACTAATTTAAAACAAGATATTTGTTGTTTAGCACATTTATAAATTATGAAAATTTCCTCACAAAAAAATATCCAATTTTAAATTTAATTCCCACTTGACGCTCATGAATATTTTAACTACGAAAAATATTATGTCGTTGTTGCTTATGGCACTTGGCGAAGCCGATCCGGCTTGTCAGGGACTAGATGAATGAAGTCAAAAATTACGTCTTCCTATTTTTAACAGAGTGGCCCCAGTGAGGGTAGATACACTACTTTGGCTCATAGATGGCAGCACCATCTAGGTCTTCCAATTTAGAGATAGAGAGCAAAGGAAGACCCAAGGCCTGCCTCCAACCGCCCCAGAGGTATTCATTTGGAATGGGTAAGCGGAGGACACTGCGACCCGATATATTTTATATGCCCCAGTCGCCATTAGTGAACACGACGGATCTTCGGATATGTCGGGATTCAAACTCACTACCATCCGGTAACGACAACGCCGCACTAACCAACCAGGCCACCACGGCTGAAAAATTAGTATGTTTTTTTTATGATAGAAAATTTTATATCTTATATTATTTTTTATCATATTTTATGTTAAAATTAAGCTTTTAAAATTTGAGTTTTATTTAATATCCAGAAGTCTTTCGTCAAAACTCTAAATTTTTCCAGCCTTTGGCTATAGATTCAAAATATTTAAACTACTTATATATTATAATAATTATTATAATAATTTAAGGGGTTTCGAAATTTCGAACTTATTTTGAGATTCGAATGAATCAAAGTTTCAAATATTTCCTGTTTATTTTCGAATGAATTCCAGTAAAACTTATTCCAAATCCATCTTACTTTGATAGATGTATTCTAAACAAAGTTGCTAAAGAATTTTCTCAATCCTTATATGCTCATTTACTATATCCATACACTAAACCCTGTTGGATCCAGACTTATTTATTGACGAAGCATTCTTTGAGACAAATCGGTCACTTTTCCATTCGCGTCTGTATCTTCATTATCTGTGAAAGGATAATCAATTCATCAATGTCTCTTTCCTTTCTCTCAGATGAAGAATCCTAATTTTCTTTTAGAGTTGGAACTTTTGTTACATGTTACGAAGTATCTATACTTAGATTGAAAGTTCACCTTGAACAATGTGTGAAAAAGAATAGTTTATGACAAAAAAATGTTCGATACTTTATTTTAATAGTCACATTTATAAATATAGGTGAATGTTTAAATATTTAAAATATACGTTTTGGAGTAAGTTGACTGTAGGTACAACTTCAATAAAAACATATCAATGAAAAGAATTTCTTTTAAATTGTTTAAGACTTTTAAAATTAAGGTTTCGTAAGATAAATAAAGAGTTGCAAATAAAAATTATAAATCATCGTGGTAATTCTACCAGTGGTTTATTTCTGCAGCCAGTTTTTTTTCCACATGGCTTAAGTACTGTTTATGATATATTTGACGGGTTCATATAATTTAGCTTGTAAATATTATATGTGGAAAATTAAATATTTACTTTTGACTTAATTATAGTTCGAGTTTCTTAGTTCGTTTAAAAATATCGATGAAAAACTGTTCATTATTAATTATTTAAAACAGATACATTACATGAAATGTATATTCTTAAACACCATTTAACTTCCGTAGGGTGTATGCTAAAACTTCTAAACAATGGAAGTTTTAGCATACACCCTACGGATATGGTTTACTTATTAATATCGTTTGAGCTATCATTTTGAAACACTAAGTTGTTGCTACTTACGACGCAAGTCCACCCGTCAGGAACTGGGTAAATGAAGTCAGAAAGAGCGTCTCCGTTTTTGAAAAGAACCCACTCCTACAAGGTTGGAAGTACGACATTGGCTCATTAAGATGGCAGCACCATCTGGGTCTTCCAATTTAGAGGTAGAAAGCCAAGACACAATGCCTGGCTCTTAACACCCCAGAGGTATTCATTTGGAATTGGAACATGGAAGACATTGCGACTACAACATATTTTACGTGCCCAGCGTGCCATTCGTGAACACGACAGATCGTCGACTATGCCGAGAATTGAATTCATAACCTTCCGGTAACGAAAACGACGCCCTAACAAACCAGGCTACCATGATTTGAAGCACTAATTGTTAAGTTTAGCAACTAATTGATGAACAAGTCGTTCGTAAGCAAACATCATAGACATAAACCGTTTTAAAACTGCATTTGTTCTTTCTAGAATAAAAGTGAAATTTATGTCTGTGTCTCAAATTATGTAGGAATTAAGTCTTTGATCAATTTTGTTATAAATGAAAGAAATTTTGTTTAGGAGCCAATAGCCAAATAATATTTTGTAATTGCTGGGAATATTTCTTACACTATCGCTTAGTCATATTAAGATATTTGATTGTTGTTTGCGAATGTTAAATCTATGCATTGTTTCAAATTCTTGCTAAGTAAATTAAAATAATATTTTTCTATCTACGCGATTGATTTAATATTCACAAAAGAATACGATTCATGGCAAATAATAAAAAAGGCCGTGGTGGCCTGATTGGTTAATGCTTTGTTCTAGTTACCGGAAAGTAATTAGTTCAAATATCGGCTTAACCGAAGATCCATTGTGTTCATTAAAGAAGGCTGGTTAAATATTTCATGGTTGCAATGTCCTACAATTGATGTGATACTTCTGGGGATGGCAGATCAAGTATTTGGGGTCTTTTGTTTGGTCCCTGCTTCAAAACTACGAAGACTCCCACCAAGCTGTTTCCATTTAATTGGTAAAGCCCATCTCAAGGCTAGGTAAAGGAAAGCATACTGGTGCAACAACGACAAATATTAAAACCATTAACAGCTTACAGAATTACTTACTGACATTTTTAGTTTGTTAATTTATGAAGTCCTTGTTACTTGTAAATCCTACCATCCATTTTTACCAAAAATGTTCGTGATCTATCTCAACAAGTATCACATTCCTCTCACTTAAAGTTTAATCGATGTCACATCCGATGACGACATATTATTAATAAAGACCATTCTGGTTCTCCTTCAATTACCACATAATAATCAACCACACCAAATTTTATTTCAAATTCCTCTTAGTAACGTCCATCACATCACTTAAATAGATTGTTATTGTTATATGACGCAGTGTTGCTTATATTTGTTAACACTTACTACTCTTATTGAATTAGTTGATTTAAATTATTAAGCAAACATGGTTATTGCTGTACTGTCCATTATAAAATACAATTCCTTAAATGCTGTATACTTTAACACTGTTGTATATAATATTATTAATCAAGCAAATAGAAGTGAAATGTTCTCTACGACTGTTATTTTAACTAGCATTCAAAATTGAAAACGTGTTTATTCTCTTTGTGCGATACTATTTGTTTCAGAAAATATTCCACGTAAGACATTTAAGTACTAATAGAAAGTTTCATTTCAGACCATATAATTTTACATTGTATTTATTTAATGTGTCGAAACAACTTCTCTGGATATTTGAAAATTGCTCTCATGATTTGGAATTTAACCCAATTACTAAAAACAGGTGAACAATATAAAACTAAAACAATATACGAGTTTAAAAATCATTAAATATTTTAAGAAAATATTCCTTAAGTTAATAAATCTTAAACATTTATGTGAGCTAAGTCCTAATCAAGGAGAAATAAAAGATGCATTTTGAAACATAAATTTTGTTATCAGATAATAGTACGTCAGACCAAATTAAACTATATCATGGCTACAATTTCTAAGACAAGGTTCCTCAAAGGGCTGATAATGATGATGCAATTATAATCAGTAACATATCAAATGAATAGTTTGCTCAAAATTAGTGCTGCCATTTATGTAAAAGCCTTTTGGGCATAGAATTAAACTTTCAGTTCTATTTATGTCACAATCACATCTCAACCGAGGAAGATAATTATACTGTTGTGCATTGTTTTATAATAATCGTTCTAACATAATATATTTTACTGAAAAATATTACTTCTAGAATTTTTGATTAGACAATTGTATGAGTAGAAAATTTAAACTGAATATTTTTATTGCGATGTTAGCATTATTTATTAACCATAAAGTGTTTGTTTTTTTCGTTACAGTTGAGATCATGTGTCACTTTATTTTACTTATAATTGGTCTGAGTTAAACAAATAATCATTTTCACTATAATGGTGAATATACAATTTTGTCCACCCATCAAAAACAAGTAAATGTGTCAGTGGGATGAGCTCTTCTGTGAGCAGTTGGAAAGAAAATTTTGTCCAATATCTTAGTGGGATGGCTTATTTTATATATTATTTTAGGTTTATCTCTTTTGATACAGCTATTAAAAATAAATACTTATTAATCATTAAGTAAAGATAAATTTATTTCATGTAGCATGTAAAAAACATTAAATATTAATATTTGATTGTTTATGCAAGCAATAAATAAATCATAATATCCACTTTATAGTTAATTTAAATCGGCAAAGAACAATTTAAATATGTTTCTTTATTAGTTTATCAATTTTTTTTTAAAAAGTGAAATACAATTCATTACAACAGTAGTTTCTTCTGTTATTTAGTTCTCACTATATTTTTTGAAGTTTCTACAATTTGATTAATTTTTTAATTGGCCTTTCATTTTTCTCATCATTTAATGTTTTGTCAATACTTGCAATAAGCAGTTGGTGATATCATAGGATTTTGCACAATCGCACTCAAACTGAGTTCAAGTTCTACACGAAAAGTAAAATTTTTAGTGAATGGCTTTTTAATAGTTCTCAACAATAAGTAATAATTTGATACAGTTAATGCATAGAAATTTAATGAGTGCAGATCGTAATAATGTTTTAATTGCTTTAGAAAGCTCGTGACACAACCTAATTGCTTTTTTTTATATCAAAACATTACATCACTCAATCGATTGTTACCCATAAATTATTAAGCAGATCCATTGTCACAATTACAATGTAGATCAACAATACTCTGAATTTAATACATCTGAAACAAAACATCTGAATGATTGATATTTCCACGGGGATTCCATAAATTTTTAAAACTTTCCATAAGCACTCCTGTCAACATGATCCCAATACCTATGAAATTTAATTAAAAAGCTCTTTTAAAGTTACAATTTTGTACGGACCAGACACAGAACCTTATAATGAAACGGTAATGAAATCAAACAATTAATCAAAAAATATTCTTAGCGTAAAACTGCGCTGAATAAAATTGATGGGAATTTGGTTTTATAATTTGTATGGTATGTATAGAGGAAATTTTTAGATATAAGTGTAGTTATCGCGTTTTTATATGCATCAGTAGTTTTCTCTGAAACTCTAATTTTGATTGGCAATTTTAATTTTCATATTTACAGAGCACTAAAACAGAGAAAATGGGTAAAAGTATACTTTAGGGTTCCCTTTGGCGAATTTGGTGATTTTTTGGAGCCATTCCTGTTCGCGCCGATTACAGTGCAAACATGTAGCCAATCAGAGCCTCAACTGGATCTAAACCAATCAGAACACGAGTCAGTTTTGCCCAGCTTGGCGATCAAAACTTTGCGAGAATCAAAGGGGCACCCTAAAGTATAGTCTAACCAAGAAAATGAATTCCGAATAATGATCCGATTTTAAATTATAAGAAGTTTAAATGTTATTTTTATACAATCAAGAAGAGTATGATATTAACCGACTATTTCACTATAGCATTCCTGCAGAAAAATGAAAAGGAAAGCATTTTCTTACATGCTTAATATCACAAAGAAGGGTGAGTTTATTTGCGTGAAATATTTTGAAAGAATTTTTTTTTTGTTATTGCATTCATCCCTTTATAAACAGAGCTTAAATACATACAAAGTAAAAATCAGTTTATTCCGTAAAATATTAAATTCCATCCAAAGTTCAACAAACTCCGACCACCTTTCGACATTTCCCAAAGAATTAATCAAAGCAAGCTTACATATACGACCTTTCCACAACATAAACACGAGGAGTATTTTAAACCCGAGAAAATCCGCTTAGCAATTCATTAATATTTTTCCCATCTCTCGAACTCTTATATGGTAATTAATAAACTGTTGCCGAAATAGGCTCTGTGTGTGTGTTATCCCTTTCTGAAGTCCATGCTTCGATCTGGAAGCTGGGAGTGCGGGGCTGGGGTACGAGAAAAGACACTCATCCCGTGATTTCCCCGCAATTTATCCTCTGAGGTATGTTTCTCTCTCCCTTTCATTTACCTATCGATTACCCAATACATCTGCCAGCTTTTAGCTATATTTAGCTTTTCCTAAATATTCATAGCTTATAGCGCTTGTTTTCCTGTATTTCATTGCGGAAACAAATTCATCAACTTTGAGATATAATGATTTTTATGTTTGATAAAAAAAAGTAAGGATTTATATTTCACGATTAGTTCTGAGGAAATGGCGTTTTTATTAAAAGCTAACATATGTTTTTGTAATCAACTTACGGATTTGTGTTTTTGGAATTTCAGTTTAGTATGACTTTTGGCGACATTTAGTATCACGTTAGGTGCCACATTTAGTATCGCTTTATATGACACAGTGAGATGTAAGTAAAATTAATAAATATCCACAAAAATGCTTTGACCGATAAAAACATCACTTACCTTCATCAACTAATTTACATTTTAACTATTACCCGTGGATAACTTTTCGAATTAGTAGGGTATTCTATATATTTAATAGAAATGAATATAAATAGTAAATCAAAACTAATATTCAAGAGACGGTTTCTGAGGAAATTGTGTTTTTCTTAAAAGTTAATCTTTTTTTTTTTTTAATCAAATTAAGGATTTGTATTTTTGGAATTTCAG
>JAPDSC010012629.1:0-14083 GCA_026290005.1 Latrodectus geometricus | reverse complement strand
ATAACAGAATTAATGTAACAGTTGAAAATGTCCAAAGAGTTTGCTCGGTTTTGTTTACTTTACGATTGAAAGTAGGCTTATCAGCAGTCGCATCATGTCTCAGATTATGTTAAGCATTTACAGCTAGAGCTGTGCATGAATACTGAAATACATTGATTTCAAAAATTCAGATCAAGGAATATAAGCCAGTGAAGTAAATTTATGTCTTACATTCACAGACATATTTACATCCCAAACTTCTGAGTTTTACTGCATGAATATTGCACTACTTGAGACAATTTGGCAGAAACTGCTGGATGCTGATGGAAATTACTATGAAGATAGGCTACTCTTGTCTTAAATTATTTTTTCTCATTAAATATGGACAAAAATTAATCATTCACCTTGTAATTAGTTAGAAATTTTGCAATTTTATATAGAAATTATTTTTTTACATTATTTTGCTCAATTTTCTATGATACAGTTACACATATGTTTCATTTTCTTAAATTTAGATTTAACATAAACATTTAGTATTATAATAAATTCAGGCGTAAAAAAATACTATGCTAAAAATTTGTAGGTATTTGCTTCTTTTGCAATGTCATATAAATTTATGAGCATATTTAAATAATTAATAAACTTACATAATATCTTTATTAATTTATTAATAATTTTTATAAAAGTTATAATAAGCTCATTATGAATTTCACATAAGAGGTTTAAAATTATAAGTTGATTGTATTTTAACTTTAAAAGTTTTTTATACTTAACATGGGTTTAATTTTTAGTGACATATAAATATTATTAAAATAATTTTATAATAATATAAATTTCCTATTTCTGAAATATATAAATAATACCTATTAGAAATAAGGCATTTTTATCTGTTAAGATGCTTTAACTAAATACCTTATAAGCGATTTTGAACAGTGTGTAATATTCTCATTGTTATAATTAAAATCATTACATAGAGTTTAACAATCTTATTATATAATTTTTACAATAAATAACTTTAAATTTTTATATGCGTGAGGTATATTTCATACATAACATTCTCAAAAAGAATATTTTTTTAGTAGGATTTATTCGAAGATGTAACCATATCAGATTAGATTTTTAAATGTTTCAGAAAGAAGTTTAAATACATTTATAAACATATTGAATAAATAGATTACTTGAAATTCAGTGCAATGTAATGAGATTTATTATTGAAATAAATGAGTAGTAGTTTGTATTTCAACTCTTACTTGTGTCTCTCATAACACCAAATATAAAATGTAATTTAAAATACATATAAAAATCACGTAAAACAACAAGAATAAAAACAATATAAAAACTAATGTGAGCTTCACATTTCTTTTCACCTTAAAAATCTAGATTCTCACAATTTACACCTATAAACCAATACAGTTTTTTGATAAGTTTAAAAGTTTCAGTTTAATAAAAGAGTGTTAAAATTACTAACAAAAGTATATTGGATTCGAGACTGCTCTAATAATAATCCTTCAAGAACCATCAAGAATGATAATAATTGAAAAAGATCAAGGAGATTCTAGGAAGTATTGAATACAAATACAAAAGTTTTTTAGTCTCATCAATCATACTGCCTGTCCGATAAATACATACTAAGAAGAAGGAAAATGCTTAAGAGTATTTTTCTAAAATTAAAGTGGCATTTATTGTATTAATAAGAGAGTTATTATTGTAAAAGTTTGATCAAATGCCATTTGAAATTCTTACGTCAAAATGTGTGTAATTATGACATTTTAAAAGGAGCGACTAAAAATGATTTTGCAAAGTACTTCATATAATGTTACACTACACAAAGTACTTCATGTTATGATACTTTCACAGATATGGTTCACGAGCTACACAACTCAATTTTACAACAAAAACACTCAACAATAATTTCAAAATATAATACTATTTAATATATATATACACATTGCGCGTACCAATATATTTTATATTTTATTTCTTATTTGGGCTACTGTGTATGTAAAATATTATTATTCTTGATATATTAGCATGTTTCATGATCCAACTATTTTTTAAAAAATGTTAGGAAAATGGATAACTTCCTATTTTCCCCTAATATCTTTATTTAGGAAATCTAATCATTTGTTCACAGAAAACACGAACAAAATATGGTTAATATTAAACCCACTAGACTACAGTTGCTTACAGCTGTAATATCATATGCACTTCAAACATTGTTAACACTTTAATATACTAGTAGAAAATTTGACGTACACTTTAGAACATATTAAAATTGAGATGTTCTAGAAGATATATTTTATCTTTTAAAAGAATATATAATTTATGTTTTTGGGTATTAGTTTAATGTCCCATCTTTTTCATTCTTGAACAGCAGGTGGTTAAACACGCGGATTCTCATGGCACAGTTGTCAAGATATAGTTTTCGCAATATTTTGCTTTCATTTTATGGTAAAGTTGTAACAACTTAATGCAATCGTTTCTATTACAGCTCTTTTAGGAAAATTGGAATATAATCCTCAATGTTATTTGTTAAAGTAATGTAAAATAATATCTACAAACTTATAAGTCAGAGATGATTTTTTAAAGCATATTTTTTATCATTTGTTTTAAATGTGCAATAATAATATTTATAATAATTATTAAAATTAATATAAATTACATTAAAACTGAAATTTTAAGAGAAGTAATATAAATTATAGCAAGGAATTGTAAATTTCAAAGTTTTAAACTAAATTATAAATTTGCATACTTAGAAATAAGTAAATTTTATTTTTATATTAATACTTTATTGAAAAATAAATTAGTTGAAATCCTAATTATAAGTACTTAAATATACTTAAAATAAACCATTTTTCTTTAGATATTATTTAAATATTTACAAATGTTCTTTACTTAAACTTAACATTTAAGATTATTTCTATACGTTGTATTTAAAAATACACACACACACATTTAAACAAAAAAATATTTCACAAGACTGCGTGTTTTATTGTAAACATTTATTGTATTAATTAACGTAATTCATAAATCTAAATATAATATTATAATTTTGCTTATAATTTTAACTTATATTTATAGATTTTTCCTTGAATATTCTATTGCTAAACTGTCACTTTTATGAAGTTGCACTTTTGAAAACATTTAAGCTTGAAAGGAAGATTACTTGTAGATGTCATAAATATATTTTATTTAATAAAAAATTGAGCAAGAAAGATATATATGTGTGTTGTGATACATTATCTACATAAATATATGAATATATCATACTATTTTATATTATTTTCTGTCTTCTTTATCTGTAGATATATATATAGTGCGTAAATAATTCATCTTGAGCATGCTGTTGCTGCCAACATTTCTGAATGATATATTTAAGCTTGTGTTTCAAAATAACTGAAAAATGACAGCACATATCTTATTCATACTTTCATGAATTGAAAAGGAAAGTTTGAATATTTTGAGAATAATTTCTTCATAGTAAATTATGAACACCAAGTATCATAAAATTATGTATGAAAAATGATTTACATAATCATTTTGTAAACCACCTAAATAAATTAAAAAAGAACTAAGAATTATCGAAGATATTTTCAAAATATTTACTGTAATATCAATTATATGATTTAATCATTACCTGCAATAAAAACTTTTCTATAACTCTATGATATAATATATGACCTATAATATGATATAATTTTAAAGAATTAATCAAAAAGAAAATTATAATAAATGAAAAGAGTCTCCAGATATATAATAATTTTTTTTATGAGACAATAGAAAGAATAAGATATTAGTTTGCTAGTGTATAGCTATTAATAGAATTTTAGATTAATTATGGATTTTTAAATTTATACAAGTTTGCATTGTAGAACTGTAGAGTTTAAATATAATGTAATTTTATGTCATATTAGATGCATATAAAAATATTCTGTACGCGCATCGCTTTTTACAACTTATTACATTTAAAACGTTTACATTTAAAAATAATGATATTCAACACCATAAATAGTTGTCAAAATTTTAAATTTTAAACTAATATCTTTTTAATTTAATGTATAGATAAAAAAAATAAATAAGTTGAATTGTTTACGTTGAACTACCTGATAAAGTGAAAATTTCTCTATAGTAATAGTATATAAAAAATCCCCGTTTTTGAGTGTATTATAGTGTTAAGAGATATTTTGGCTTGCCAACAATATTTTTACAAAAGTTAATTTTTTGCTAATTCGAAACGTTAAATGCAACGTAATTAGGATTTTTATTCAGGTTAATTCATTCATTATATAGTTAACGAAATTCAATTAAAAACATGTTACTGATAACAAAATATTTTAACAGTTCTATGTCAATGTGGGAATTGACAAAAAATGTTTTCCCATTTCGTAATTAATTTTAAATACAAAGGAATTGAAACATAAATGTAACATAACTGATTCATTTTCCGCATTTCTGGATCAAAAAGCATTTTGGATTTCTGGATTCGTGTAAAAATAACAAACGTGAAAATCGAAATCGATTTGGAAGATGAAAAATCTTAGAAATAAAAATGTAATGCAGTTATTGTATGTTAGTTATAGAAAATGTGAATGTAATTTTTAACTCTTGAATTTTCTAATAATTTAATATGAAAAAAGCATTGTTTTTTTTTTTAAATATCATGAATAGTTTTTGTAATTTTTTCTACGTATGAAAGTAATCAAAAGTGATTTTTGTTCAATATGCCTTAAAAGAAGTGAGATAAATCAATTTAATTTCACAGTTTTTCCTTCTCACTTTGCATTGCTTTTATTTTTAAAATCTGTATCTGAAAACACATGCTTTATCATAAATGACCCAAAATTTCTCATTTAAGAAGTTCAGATTAGGTTATTTTATTTAAGATGTTTTTTATTTACTTAGGTATTGCCACATTTTATCTTTCTTTATACAAAACAAATAAATACCAATTTTGACAAAAGTACTTATAATACATATATCTTTTATTATTTAGGAGAATAATGCAATTAGCAAGTATGGATTCTGTTGTAAATGTGACTTTAGAGTAATTCTGAATCAGGTCTATGCTATTTAAGGCTACAATTTAAGTTACAATCATTTATCACTTGTTGCATTTAGAGTATGTAACACATATTCTATTCTTAAACTTATTTTTACATAAGATGTTCAAAGCGTACCATTTAATAATGTTATTTGAATATAAGTTAAAACGTTTCATAGTTATTTGAAGCAGTAATTGTATTAAGATATAATATTGTGTTTCTATTTATTTACTTGTTACAAATGAAGAATCTACATAAGTTATATGATTAAAAATTACGCTTTTGCAAGTTTTGGTAAATTTAATTGGCAAATTGATTTATAAATTGAAATGTTTCCTGAAACATTGTACTTCTCATTAACTGACAGAGAAAGAGACAAGATTATTTGAAAATTCTAAGATCTATGAGATGATGGTTTTTGTGTGTGTCAGATTTCAAATTTCTTTCTAGTCATATAAGGCATATAATTTTATGAGTTAAGTTTCGTAAAATTATAAATCTTTATATTTTACGCATTTGAATCAATTTAATATTAATGAATTATTAAAATAAAAATTCAGTCATTTCTTGAATATTATAAGTTTTTATAAAATATTTAATTTAGAAACTGCAATTCTGTTTATCGAAGCTTGGTAGTAGTGGAAATAAGAAACATCATATAAGATTATTTTCTTGTTTTTGTAATAAATAAGGATTATCCAATTTGCTTGTTACTTAACACAAAAAACTTGGAAGTGTATTCATGGTGAATTTCTTTCAATATGTGCCTCTAAAAAAGTATATCTGGGAAATTTCCTCTATTGTTCTGTTACATCTTTGCACTTAAAATAAAAATATTTTCGAAGTGAATATTTTTATTCTTATAGAAAATGTGACATAGGTCAATAATTTATTGAAAAATATGCGTTGATAATTTTATTGAAATTTATATTCAAGTAAGTGAAATATTAAATGCTTTCATTGTTTAAATTTATTCATCGTGTCAAATTAGTGTTTTTTTTACCACTACTCACATTATTGCATTGCATAATAAAACAGTATTCATATATTTCATAACGTAAAAATGGTGTCCAAAACATTTTCAGAGCAATTTATTAAGTTAATCCAAATTAGTTATTTTAAATAGCATTTACATAAAAGTTTAATTCTATACATAATAATTATTAAAATTTAATACTAAGTAGTTGAAGAATAAAGACAAAACGATGAAAATAATCAATAAATGTCTCTTTCTTGAAACGATATATTCAAACATGTTAGCAGTTCTTAATGAAATGCCATTTAGTATGAAAAAATAATATCAAAATCAAGAAAACAGAAAGTGATGCTACAAAACACAATATAATCATTGTTAAGAAAATTCGTTTTAAACTATTTTTTGATATTATTGGTCAAGGTTTTGAAACTACATTTAATAAAAAAATCAATAAAACCTTCTTTGAAATTCTTCATATCAAAATAAACTAAGAAAAAGAAATGATATTTATTGTGATATGCTATTTAAGGTAATAAATGCTATTTATGGCAGTATGAAATCATTTATTGCCAAATGTTATTCTTCAATTTAAATAATCTTGTTTGGAATTTATGGATTTCATATGCAATCTTCTCTGTTATTTTTTCGTTTTATACATATACGAAGTTTTCCATTCTAGTATCATAAAGTATTGTAATATTTAATTGAATTTTTTATGGCATCAAATTCATATAAAACGGCCAATTTAAATCTGAAGATGGATACTTTCTGTATAAAGATTATTACTAAAAGCACTTTATAAACAGTTTCTCCGGGTGCTTATTTTATCACTTCATTGTATTTAAGAATACTAATAATTTTCATTATTTAATGATTTATGTAACACACACAATTTAGATGACATGAGTTTATGAATCATATTAAGGTTTTACTGCATTGATAAATAAATTTATTGAATATACAGTTTTATTTATTCTTCGTTCTTATCAAGTGAGGTTGTTATTAATTATATTTTCAATTAATTGAAATTTTATGTATAAAATTACAATATTGATTTGTACTGAAAAAAAGTTCAAATTTAGATATTTACTTAAAAAATTAAAACTATACAAATATAATATGATACTTATAAAAAATAAAATAATTTAATAATTCATTAATCAGTAAAAAAATATGCTATTTATAAAATTTATTTCTGTGCACAGAAAAGTTTGAAAAAAAAAAGTTCAAATCACATGCAAATATTAATTATATTTAAACACACTTCTCAAAAAGACATTAAAAAGCTTTTGATTTTCTACTGTATGTTTCTGAATTTAAAAAAAAAGTAATTGAAATATTAAGAATTTCGCATAAACACTGCTTATGTTTTGCTATTTTATATAAATCACAGTAAATATTTAAATTTATCATATATAATGATTTGTCATTCTAGCAAAATAAGTTGAGTTTAATTTGCAAAAAGGAAAAAAATCGTGAAACATGATCATCACATTATATAACATATTCACATTAAATGAACCTATATTTGTAATCTATTCATTTTGATACGTGTATAAATATTTATATTGAACATTTTACAGTAAAATAATTAGATTTCTGATTATTTTATATGTTATTCATTAATTATTTAATAAAGGAATATATTTGGTCCTAGTAACGAATTCAATTTTACTTATGATTGTTCTTTGTTAATAACAGATAATGTTCATTATTTTTCAAATTTAAAGTTTAATTATATTTGAAAAGAAAAATATATATGGTTTAATTGTCAACAATCTGTAAAGTATAATTAAAAATCATATGCATCGTGTAACCAATTAATTTACAGTTTACGTAATTATATGACGAAGTGAAACTGTCCATATTAAGAAATCTCAATGTTTTCAGTATTATTAGAATTAATTAAATCTTATTAGAATTGATTTTTTATTAAATTAAGAAATCTGATTCAATGCATTGGATGGATATTTTGTGCACTATTTTGTTAAGATGTGCACTATTGCTTGGTTAAATAGATATTGAAATGTAATAAATATCTATGTTATTTACATCTCTATAAATCTAAATAATCACACTAATTGATTTTCATTTATAATGCTATTGATAATATGCACCAGTGTTTTATTCTTGCCAGTTTAAATTGCATAAAGTTGTGCAATAGTTCTAATAAGAAATCTCAATTTTTTGGTATGAAAATTTATATCAAATATTCATTTATAATAATTATAGTTTTTTATATTAGTTCACTGGAATTCAATTTAAAAATTCTCGAATTCAGAATTATTTACAGTTTAAAAAATATGCTAATTGAAACTAAAGTATTGACACATCTATCTCCTTTACATTTAAACTTCAGAACGGGGGTGAAAAGTTTGATGACATAGTAAAACAAGTATAAAAAGATTATCGTACTAAGTGTTTTCAATTTCGTAGGAAACTATATTCTAACGAAAATAACAAAATTCATTTAGTAAATCAAGGAAAAGCTTACAGATACACTGCTCAGACATACACAAGATTCTATTTTTGTCAATCCTATATTTGTCTGATACATGTGCTTGATGAATATTGATGAGAAAAGAATTAGTGAAAGTGCTATTTTCCCATTTTTTACGCGTCATTCAGACATACATTACTAAGAAGTTATACTCGAATGCTGTATAAAACTTCTGTTAAATTGAGTAAGTTCTACTAATGTTTAACGATTTTTTAAATTAATACTTAAGAATGTAAAATATTATTAAGTTTTTTCCAAGTGATTTTCTGTAATGTTTTAATGTAATTTATTTCGTTTAAAGTATTAAGAATTTTGAAAAATAATTAAGCATGTGCTATATTTTGCATACAACATCGTCCCATGTGAATTTCTAAAATACATACTGATTTCTAAATTTAATTAGATTGAGACATATTTTTTTATTGTAAAAAAGTAAAAATTATACGATTTATTCATTTACTTACAATTTCTTACAAAATTATTATTATGAGATTACTATGTATGTGAGAAATGCAAAAATTTCACAGAATTTTATTTAACTTCAAGCTCTAAAAATATTTCTTTAATAGAAAATATTTCAAATGATATTGAAAATTCCATATTTTATCATTATTAAAATAAAAAGATCTTAAAATCATTTTAGTAAATAATTAATGTTTTTGTATCACATATATAAGTTGTTTTTTCTACAAATATAAACATAATTCATTTTTCAAAAAATGAAAACTAATAAGAGTTTAAAAATTACCACTACATATAAAGAGAACAATTTTTAATGTAATTTGAGAGTGGGAAGTTTGTTTTGTAATGTTTTGCTGCATATTTTCAGTGTATTTAGTTCTGGAAATTTATCTTATCATAACTAATGTTTTCCTCCATTTGCTAAGCAAAATACATACTTTGACAAACCTTATGAATGTAATTGAATTACTTTCCTCTTTTCAAACACAGTGCAAAATGAAATTAAGAGAATTTTATAAAAATGTTCATAATATATACATGAATTTACTAATGAAATTATACCTCATGAATGCTATGTACATTCCCGAAGTCAAATATAAATTTATCTAAAATGCATGCAAACTAAAATAATTAAATGATATTATTTTTAATTAATAAAAATTAAATTAATGTGTTAATCTATTATTAACAATGATGGATAAATACATTGAAATTTTTTCGAAATATTCGGTTATTATTGTTTTATTTTAGACATAAATTATACAAAAAATATTAATTATAACATAAATTTTTCAAACATTTTAGACATAAAATCACATGTAAGATGACTAAAAACATTTGTTATGGTAAATTATAACTCACTCAATCATACTTTAAGATAATAGTTTTTAACTCAGATTTTTCATGTGTGGATATGATATTATTTGATTCATGTATATCACATTATAGGATTCCATTTTACAGGAAACCATAATGATTAGCTACAGATTCTACTCTTCATACCATCTTGTGAGATTAAAATTAACATTTTTAATAGCAATGTTGTCCTTTCCCAGCATGTGAAGTTAGGATAGTATTCTGAGATTAAAGACTATACTTTGGGGTATATTGATTTTTATTTTTTACAACACTATTTCTTTTTTACACAAAGTCTAGGTTAGCCATGAAATCCTGTTTGAAAAAATCTAAATCGTTTCAAATATACATTTACGAAGTAGCGTTCAGTACCATAAATATTTGAACTGAAACAAAGAACATAAAAAATTTCTATGTAGCTTGTATATGTAAAATGTAATAGAACGTCGGAACATGTACATAAATGCTTTTCATTAAACAAGAACTTAGCCAATCCCATTCATTCACGCATCTACTTCATTTTGCCAGATTTATTAGCAAAGCATTTATTTTGCAAAACTGTTTCTTGCTACCATGTTTACCCAGTTTGATTAGTATTTACAAGAACGATAACCTGTTCAATGTCATTCAACTATAACAGATTCACAATGATATAGCAGCATTTTAATAGCGGTTTGAAGAAAATTAAATGTCCAAGAATATAAATAAATTATATATTACATTATTTGTTTAGTTTAACGAAATAATATTAGTGAAATAAAGATCCATACCATATAAAATAAAAGTTAATTTCATTAGGTTTATAAGTTAATTTTATTAGTTACAGCAAGAAATACAAATCAAACACTTAATTTGTTGTGTAAATAAGTCAATATTTAAATTTTACAAAACAATTTTGCAACAATTTATGTTTTAGCATAAATAATTCTATCCTCGAAATAGACGAAAACTTATCGTTATATAAAATAATTTTGATTCAAGAACTTTCCCGAGTATAACATTTAAAATCAAATGAAGTTTTCAGGTTTATATATCAAAGGAAAGAAAGGAAATCTCTCTAATTTCGAAAATTAAATATTTACATTAGAATACTTAAAAAAATTAATTTGGAGAGATCTTTATATACCTAAAAATAAATAAGGGAGCAAAATTTATTAGTTACTTAAAAAATCTTTCTTACTTTTAAATTTTTCAGCCTTTTTTATTTTAAATTTTTAAATTTGACAAAACAAGTTCTTACAAAGTTTTTATTTCTTTATTATTATGAAATTGAAAATGTAAGATAACATATTATGATATAATATTTTTAATTATCTAAAATGTTTTAAGTGTATTATAACAATCGTAATATATTTCTTTCTTTTAAAAAATTCTCTTGTTAAAACTCTTAAAAAGCTCTTAGCATAAGAGGAAATAGCAGCAACAGAGTTATAATGAAAAAGTTAAAATGCAAATTAATTATTTTTTAAATAAGCAGTTTTGCATACTTGAAAATAATGCAAGCATAAAAATATATTAAAACAGTATAAATTTTTATAAATCATATGGAGAAAGGAATTTTTATACAAGCATCAGTTAAAGATTGTTTATAATTAACAATTTTTAAAAGTCATTTTATAATGTTGATAAAAAAATGACAGTTGATGTCAAAAATATTTTATTTATTGTGATGTACTTCGTTTGATTGCTTCCTTTTTTTTTTTTGGTTTCTTATTTTCAATAATATGTTATTTGCATAAGCGAATATTTGCATTTTTTATGCCTTCTTTATTTTATTTAAGATATGTAATTAACTAAAATAATATATATAATAAAAATATAATAAAAACATCTAACTATATAATAGTTCCTCTATATAATAAAAACATGCTAATATAAGTAATGGAAAAAATAAATAAAACAAATTTAATTGTAATCTGCTAATGATTATTTTTTAGAGAATTGATTTTATATTTAAATTAAATACATAACTAGAAAATTAAATAATCGAATTAACCATTGAGAAAAAATAATTATAGAATGAGGTAAAATCATAAAATTAAATAGAATAAATGTTATTTAATAAAATAAATAAATGTTATTTCATCAAAAATATATTTTTGAAATATAATTTTTTAAAATGCATTTAAGAATTTAAATTGAGTAGTGTGTGTGTCTGAAGAAAAAGAAATTTCTTTTAAATTCAATAATACTAATTTAACGTTAGAAAATATACACACACAACTCAAAATATAACATAGTATTTTGGTATGATTTGTGTCTTAAAGAATGTTGAGGGAGAAAATAATTGTAAAACTCTCAATAGTATCTTCATTGTAAAATTTAAAAACTATTTTATTTGAATTACCAAATATTTTAATTTTATATCTTTAAGCTTTTATTACAATAAAAAGAGATATATAAACAGTTTTTTATGTAATATAACTGAGCTTATTACTTATAATTGCTAAAATATGAAAGAGAAGAACTCAAAGGATTCTAAGCCACGCGTCTTAGTAAGAAATAAAATATTTTTTTGAGATTAATCAATGTGAGGATCAAGTTTATTATCTTCGTAAATAAAAAGTCACTTTTTTATTAATATATTACATTAAGTTTTCCTAACCACAATGAACAAAACGTAATATAGAATACCTAAAACAAATTTGGGAAAACTCTAAGCAATCAAATTTTACAATTTATCTAGAAGCATAAAGAACATGTTATGTTACCACCTGTTGCTAAAGAATGCCATTAAACATTCTACTAAACACTACTTAATGTAATATTTAGGTGAATAAATAATTGCATAGAATTTTTTTTTGGCTTTTAAATATGATTCTGAAATAACTATATGTTGAAGTAATGTTGGAAATGATTTCATTAACTAATTTCATTAATAAGAAATATAAATAAAAAGTAATTGCTCTTAATTTTCAAATTTTTTAGTAATTTATTAATTATGTGTAAATTAGCGTTATTTGTGTAACACAAAGTTACTTATATAATATAAATGCACACAAGTAATCCACGCGTACACATATATTAAAAAAGGAAACATTTTTTTTATAAATGATAGCAGGATTTATTACCAAGATAAATTTTAGTTTATTAAATTTGAAAAGTGTACAAGTTATTTTTTAAATAAAATATCATTAATGTAAATTGTATCATTTAATATATTTTAAATATTGAAGGTTTTATATGATGACGTTTTTTTTGGAAACATTACACAACATAAACTGACAAACATGGGAAATACTTAAATATATTTTACTAATTCATTAATACACATGATGAAATATTAATGGGAGTTCAATAAATAAAAACGTTTATTTGCAATTTATCAATTAACTGAACAGCAATGTCTTAGATTTTCTAATAAAAATAGTAAGTTATTTTAAATGAAAAAGAAAAGAAAGATTTTAATTCTAAAGTCATTCTCTTTCAGTAATATTTGTTCTACTATTTATTACAACAGAGAAACAAGAAATAATTGTTGGAAGAAAAAATATCTTAGTAAACTGCAAAAAATCGTAAACAAGGGACAAATTAAATAATTACATATTCAAAGCCAATGAAATAATATTAAACACTTAGTTCTCTATTATTAAAATATCACTCGATAGTAGTGTATATTCTCAATAAAAAGTTCAAATTAAGGGAGAAACAAAATAATAACTATTCTAAACATTAAAGTTAAATATACGTAAAGCAATTAAAATTATTTTGATAATTTTTAGTTTCACTGAAATGAACTTTCTTTTAATTTTTCTTAGAGATAAATACAAGAAATGTTTGAATGTAGAAAATATAATGATATATAAGAAAGTTGTGATATAAAGTATCTTTCTTCACAAAATAATATAATAAATTCGTGACCAATTATTGAAATTGAAAAGCAAATGTATTAAGAAAAGAAGCATAATGCTAATAATTTGGAAAGTAAATCATATAATTATGAAGCTTGAATTGTCTTGACTTGAATAATAACAAATAAGGAAACAATAAGGTTGAAAAAGTGATAGCAACATAATTGCAAAAATAATGAAAAAGCGCAAATACGCTAAATGAAAAATTATAATCAAGCTATAAAAACAATGAAAGGGTGCTGTGTTTAAAACTGCATTAATGAAAACTTTAGCTAATTGATGTCATTTCTAACATGTATAAAATAATCGTCATAAATGATACAACAAGTTAAAAAAAAGGTAAGATTAATTCTCGATTTTGATATTGTTGTGCTATGTATTATAATAACCATGGATTAGACAAAAGAATTATTAAAAT
>JAPDSC010012625.1:0-12846 GCA_026290005.1 Latrodectus geometricus | reverse complement strand
TCATGACATTAATAATTTTTTTCTCTTAACATATATTTACTTTGATTGTAGTGTTGTTAGTAAATCCATTTTTAACACTCAAGAAAATAAAAAAGTATTAATGCAATTGACAAATTTTTAATTGTATCATAATAATCAGTTGAAAAACCTTAAAATCCCTCAACAGTCCTCAAACATTAAATAAATTTATTTACTGTATCATCTGAATTCATTAGATTAATGGTAACTCTGTACAACATAATTTTGATAAGAATATGTACTATAATATTAATCAAGAATACCATGCTATTATAATGGTATAGTAAGACCCCGAATTATACTAGTCGGTTAACGAGTTAACTTTTATCATTTTCAAAAATACGATCTAATGATGCAGTCAGAACCTTTGTTGGAATCCTTCTCAACCCACCATAACAGCGAAAAAATATTAAGCTATACCAATATTTAGTATTTATAAAGTTTCTTAAAACTTGGTTATAAATCAAAGAAGTTAAAATGAAATTGATTCTTCAATTAATCGAACTACTGTAGATTTATGAAACAATTTGCACAATAAGAAATTAAGTTGATCACCTTCAAAATGCTACTCACAACCAATGATGCAAATTTTGATGTACAGAAATATCTTCTTCATAAAGCATAACATTAGAGTGCTATAAATTTTTATACTACTTTTAATCACATCCGCTGATTTGTAATCTATGATTTAGATATTGCATTAAAAATATGCAAATATTAACGTTAAGTAACAGTTTTTTATTGCTGTTGACTTAAAACTAAAGACATTATAATTTATAATATAAACTAACATGATTTTTGAAAGTTCTAGAAATCATTTTCTATTCATTTCGATCTGATAAAATTCAAATACCTTAAATAAGAAAATTTTAAAAATATTATTAAGCATAACAGTTCTTTTCTAATTATTTTGAAACTAAATATGTAGATATTTTTTTAAAGAGTAGAGGCAATAGCTGCAATTTTAATGTAAAGCTTTAATTTTAATATAAACCTGTTGAAAGAAATTCAATTTTAGTTAAAATATTTTATTTGAAATAAATCCTTAAAATTGTTTTATTTTGCAATAAAAATCACCGATTTCTTTTAATATCTATTTAAAAATATTTGTGTTTAATAAATTTGTTCCGCGTTACTTATTTTTGATGTTTTCAAATTTAAAGTTAAAATTCATTGTGTTTTGGTAATATCTTTACATATTTACCCACAATTTTGAAAATATATTTGTAGTTATCCTTTATCATAATGCAATAAATTTTATATCAATAGGAAATAAACTAAAATGGATTTTCCTTTATATGCATATACATCTGCTTAATCGATATATTAAATTTTTTTTTAAAATTTAAATAACATTTAAATTATTTAACAAATGAACTGTTATCAATTGTGATGCAATTTTGTACAATTTTCACATGCTTTTGATTATTTATAATCATACTAAAGTAAAAATTAGATCAAATTAATTTTGTGCTTGATTTTATAAAAATATCGTTGAGTAACTCATACATTTTTTTCGGTTTCTCCATGATAAATCTTCTAAGAATACTTAGACCTTTCCATAAAACCTAGGTCAGAAAATGTAATTGAATCTAATTATTTCCTTTTTAAGGAAATTAGATTGAAATAAAAAAATTACCAGAATCTTCTTTTAAATCAGCTAGATTTTTAAGTAAGCTAGATTTTTCCATTAATTTCAAGAATCATCTCGCTTAACAGATTTCACAAACCAAATGAAGTGTCCCTGACACAGTATGCTTGAAAACAAAGTACTTCCGTTTATAGTTTGTTAGAAAATTACAGGTTTCGCTTAATCTGGGTTGAGATATATTGTAACTTTAAAAAAAAAAAAAAAAAAAAATTAAAAAAAAATAACTGGATTGAACAAGTTGAAACTGTCATCAACTTGTTCAACTAGGCATTGCTTGTTTTCAATATGATGAATGTTGATTTTAGTTTCTGTCACTCTTTATTGAGTAAATACAATTTAATTTATTGATTTAATTTATTGATTTAAAATCAAGTAAAAATATTTACTTTTTTCTCAATTGCTTTGAAAATAAATGGTAACTTTTGCAACATATTCAAATGTCTTTATAAAATGTTTTTAATAACATTTGTATAATTTTATAGCGAATTTTAAGCAGAATTATATCAGTAGTTTAATGTAATTTTAAATTAGTGATTCATTGAAACTAATATATTTATTCACACAGCTTAATTTTCATAATAAAACGTATACAAATAAATTGTTGCTCAACCCATTTTAAATGTTTTTTTATCTTTTAAGTTATTACATTTACGAGACAAAGAATATATTCTACTATTATTAATGTGTAAATTATATCTCATATGCATTCTAGAGTGATAATTAGAAAATCCAAATTTTTGAGTTTTACCCTCAAAATAATTTATCAAGTTTATATCAAGTTACATTTAAATTCCAACCTCTAACTTTTGTCATTTATGCTGTAGTGAAATGCAATATTTTATATTCAAATTTGTATTCAGTTCTTTATAAACAAATATACATTACGCAAATGCAATATTTATTTCAATGTATTTTGAAACTATATTAATAAATACTTTATTAGAAAAATTATATTAAAAAAAATTTACATTTTTCGATTGAATTCATGGTTAGCCTATACTTGAAGGTGCCATCTTGATTCTCGCCAAGTTGTGATCACGGTTGATCGACAAGCTGGGCAAAATTCAATCGTGTTCTGATAGCAACAGAACAAATAATCGTTCTGTGCTAACAAAAATCACCAATAAAATTTATAGCAAAACAAAAATCGCCAAGTTTGCCAAGGGGGCAACCTCAAATATAGTTCTACCGAATTCATTATTATTAAAAAGTTATTAAATATTTAAAAAAATATATAAATTAACGCCACAAAAGAAATTTTGAAAGTTGTATTTGTTAACATCTCTATAAATCATATCATGTATGATTTAATATAAATAAAATAATTTGTTAGACTTGATTAAAATCTAACTGTAAATTTGTATTGAAATTTTCAATATTTCCCAGTAAAAATGTCTAGTTTGATCAAACTTCTAGTATGTGTATTTCTTTCTCTTACGCTCCATTCTCTTTTTTTATTTTATTACATACAATAAAATTTAATAAGTTTTTTCATGTTATGTACTTTTTTATAAACTCTGTACATATATATTTTTTGTGAATCAAACTACATTCCTATTACTTTCTATATTTCTGATAGTTGAAAAACATTTACAAATACTCCAGTTGTTGAAAACATTTACGTCATAATAATGAAATATAATGTCTGCTGAGAAAATGTCACATAAATAGGTTACATTTTTATAGATAATATGTAAATGATGTTATTGAATACACGTATATGTGTGTATATTACTAAGTATGTTCAATCATGAGTAATTTAAGTACCGTTTAATACAAATAATTCTATCTCAATAAATATCTATTACAATTCGCAAAAGCTTCACAGAAAAGGAAAATTAAATCAATAGTTTCTGATTTTATTACATATTCTTTTAGTTTAAGCCATTTAATATTGAAAGTATTAGCCTTTATTTAGGAAATTGTTTTTTAAATGATATAATTAATCACCAAATGTTACCACTGTTTAGCAAGTTTTAATTACTTCGATTTTATTTCAATGTATCAATTAAAAACTCGCTGTAAAGAAATCTTTCTATGTTACGGGGATTGGAAAGTAATGTCGTTTCTTACATTAAATCTAAACGCATATATAAATTTTTATCTTTAATCAATATTGTAATCACTCTCATTATCAACAACTTTTCGCCATCTAATGTGCAAATTTTCAATCCCAGATCGATAAAATTCAATTTGTTTTTAAGTAAAATATCTCGTGAGTGGCTTTGTGGACATCATCTAAATTTTCAAATTTTTTTGCCACCAAGAATATGTTGTAGGGATTAGGACAAATGAAAAAACCAAGGGTGAGATGTCGGGAAAGTATGTTGAGTGAGACTGTACTTCCCAACCTTATTCATTAATTATTTTTTCCAATGTTCGCCGAACACAGTGTGGTCTTTCTTCGTCGTGTTGCAGAATCCCTTTCTGTTGATAATCGCTGGATACTTTTCGATTAAATATTGGTTCATTCTATCCAATTGTTCATAATACTTATAAAAGTCTACTTCTACAGTTTGTCCAGGTTTCAGCTCTTCAGAGTACATAATTCCCCGAATACGCCTCTAAACACACAAAAGCGTCCTTTTGGGATGTAAACTTGGCTTCGTAGTGTTTCATGGTGATTCATTTGGAGTGACTCACTGCCTTTTTGCATTTTGAATTATCATACAGGACATTTTTTGTCTCCTTTGATCAAACGATCAAAAAACGGTTCTGTATGGTTCCGTAGAAGAAATACGCTGTAGATGATTGATCAGTTGTCTTTGTTCTCTTCGGATAGATTATGGGAATCCAAACACCTGCTCTGCTCACTTTAATCTGCAGTAAATGTGCCTGGATAATCGACCAGGTTTTTTTTATGGTGTTTGATTGTATGACATGGATTTGTTGCCACTTCTGCCCTTCTCATACCGTTGTTATTGGTCTTCTTGATCGAAAAGAGATAGAAAAATCAAAATTACCTGATCTGAACTTGGAAAACCATCTTTGGTATTTACAAATGCCTAATTCACTTAAATAGACATTGCTTATGTATTTGGTCGCAACTATATCGTTACTACCTCTGCGAAACTCAAAAAGCATACAATACCGGATATGCTTTTCTTTTATTTGACTGGCCATTTCAACCAAAACAGCAAAAAAAAAAAGTTTAGTTTTGAATTATTTAAAAGTGAACAGGTCATAAAAAACATTAAAATGACTTTGGTACGTGTTCGAGATACACAATGATATGACAAATGACAATCAAATATTGACATGCGCAGAAACGACATTACTTTACGGTCCCCCTAATATTTTATATTTCTCCGTATAAAATTCACATTTTTATGATGTCTTAGGATTCTGAATTGAACTTTTATTTAAATAACTTAATTGTTACATTTTTAAAATTATAAGGAGGGTGTATAAAGTGCTCATTATAGTGCTTTAGTCACCTAATAATTATTACTCACCTAATAGTTAAAAGTATTTCTTATTTGATTATTTTAAATTATTTTTTATTCACTAAATGGCACAATTGTTCATTTTTCATAAAATACGAAAATAAATCTACTTCATTGTTATGTTGTTAGAAATGTTATTATGTTAGAATGAGACTTTAGAGATAAATTATACTTTTAAGTAAATAGAAATTATTACGCAGATTAAAGTAAATAAAATATATACTGTGGCAAATGACCTATAACTAAGTAGGTTGAGTTGTCCGCTAATATAAATAATGAAAAAGCAAATATATGTTTTTTTGCTTTTAGGAAATTTTTACAACTTTTGATGTTTCCATTGTGACCTCGTTTTACTTTCGCTTTTTTTCTTGTTTCTCAATTTTTATAAATTTATTTTTATACTTAGATTCTTTCTACATTGTTTTATGTAAAAGAATGGAAAATAGGACGTTAACTAACTTATATAAAAAAAATTAGTTAGAATAAATGTTAAAAAATATGAATTGCCAAACAAAATTTAATATCAAACTATACTAATGAAACTCGTAATATTATGTCAAAAACATGATAAAAAATACTTGTTTTTTGAAAAAAGCTTTAAAAAAGGAAACATTTTCTCACACTTTAAAGGTAAATTCATATAAATAAAAAATAAAAGTTATACAATTCAACTATTTTAAATTATAGATGTTTTTTCTTTCAGAAAAAATATTTATAAATATTTTTTCTCTCAGGAAATATATCTATTTTTAGATCAGATATGGGAAATGTAATATGGAGTGATATTTATTTTAAAATATTTACCTTTCTTTACTAAAATATATTTTTAAATAAATTATTGTAACATATGTATTTATTCTTTTGCATAATATGTTTGTATTCAGATAAATTAAAGTTACACAGCAGTTGATAATTAAAGAAACCAAATAATTTATTATTTATAATCATAGGTAATTTCTAAACGTTTTCACAAAACATCAATGAAATTTTTGCAGATCTTGAAAATAATTTAAAGAATTTCGCTTAACGCACATTTTCCATACATGTCCTATAAATATTTTGTCACATTTGTTGACTAAGGTAACAACTGAGAATGGATAGCAATGGGAAAAGTATTTTTTAATTCAAAATGTCTTTGTAAAAATTAGTCAAATGATTCTGTTATATAAATAATACCCTAACTATTTTGCAGTATTAACTATTACTTTAACTCTAAAAATGAAACTAAACAGTTTAATTCTATTGCATGTGTATGCATTTAAATTAAACATTTAAATATTCATGTTACTAAAATGTATCGCTTTAAAATCAGCATTACTAAATTCAGTTACTATGTAATGACTATATGAAGCTTTTTAAGGGAATGATTGAAAGATATGAGTTTTTTAAAATTTGAATGCTTAATAATGCTTGGAACAAGAACTGTTTCATTCTGGAATATTCATTTCTGGAAATGTCTTAAGCATTTTGCAATACTTAGTCTATCCTATCATATTATCTTCAGTCACTATGGTTCATTCCACATACAACGCAATCAACAACCACTTACTTCACTTTAAGACTATGAACAATTTTTTTAAGATAATACATGTTTATAGCATTAATTTAATAAGAAACGAAATATTAAAGTTTAATACAAGCATTGAAATATAAATTTTGATATTTGTCAATTATAGTATCGAAAGTAAGGGAGTTATATTAAATTAAAATGTATATTAAGTACCATGTATAGAAAGAAGAAGTTGCTGATTTAAAATATAGCAATTTTTTCCCCATAAGTTGTTTTATAATGCCTCGTAGAAGTTATCGAGCATTCCTCTATAAAGTTATTGAGTTCGATCGAAGAATAGTAGCTTATAGGAATTATGAATTATCCTTCAGGAATGTCACTGATTGTGTTGGATGAAACCAAGCAACTGTGATGCGAATATGTAATCAATGGATACAAAAGAAAACGGCGAACATAGTGTGCGTTTGGGAATGATGGATCACCCAATCACATCACAAACCATAGTATAACAGATTCAGTCTGTTAGGCATTGTTTAGTATCAGGTTAGTAACATTCAATAACTTTTTCAACTGGGTGGAATTTCAGGAATATGTTCATTGCTTCGTTTACTCTTGACACAAAACCACAGATGTTTCCTCACATCTTTGGTGGGGACACCAAAGATGCGAGGAATTATGGACATAGACAGTGGGCCAAGAAGGAAGGCGCTTGGTGTGTATCAAGTATAAGCAAGCATATATCATTTCTCCTCAACTGGTCAGTAAAAGAATAAAAAAAATATGCTCAATGGAGTCTGTTAGGTCATCAGATCGTGACTGAAAGTTTGGTGTTGGTTGACATACATGCAAGTCCATGAGGATCTTCATTATGTTGGTTATGCGACAATGGAATAGAACGATATCGTCTTTACTAATGAATCCCGCTTCTTCTTACAACACCCCAATGGTCCTGTGCAAATTTGAAGAGAAACCGCTGAACTGTTACTTTATGCATCCCTGCATTGTGCTCCTGCAGCTGATAACAGTTTCGGATTTTTCCTCCCGCATCTCTCTAGTACTCATTATTGCTACGATAAACAGCCAATATTATATTCCTGAAGTGTTGGAGCTCGTGGTCTTCATATAACGTCAGTGATTACCATCTGCCATATTCTAACATGATAATGCGCAACCACAAATAGCAATGTTCAAGAGTTCTTCTTTACCCACTATATGAAACTGCTTCCTTGGCCTGCCATTCATCTGCTTCTTTTGCAGATGGTTTCAGCTCTATGTCATTTGCTTCTTCCATTTATGTCTTCAAGTTCTCTTCCATTCTCCTTCATCGCATTCTGAATCATTGAATTATCCTTATATATAGATTACATTAGAGTGTACCCATTAAAAAATGTCCTGAAATGAAATTTTAGGCAGCAGTGGGCTTTTTGTCAAAGGTCATGGATACATAAGTCATCTTCAATCAAGGCAAGTAAATGTTCTTGACTTATTTCGTTACGGTAGTCTCTGTAATACAGCCTGTATGTCAAAAAGATTATGTATGTGCTGGCACTTCAGTCCATGCATAAATTTACAAGTACATTGCACCGAGAATGTCTATTTCATGAGGTGATTCTATGTTATGATCACTTTTGACAAAAATACCCTATAATTGTTGCATTTGAAGCTATTGATTATATTTGAATGAATGGAATGTAAGATGGGAGATATATTTAGTTGGAGAAATTTCACATTAATTAGTTAAAAAAATCTGATATTTGAACACCTTCAGTGCAGTTAGTTATCCATAATTCGAAGAATTGACGATTCCTTAGTATAAACGTCGTTTCAAGTTTCTCAATTATAAGATAAAAAAAAATCAGATGATAAAATAAATGCAAAAGAAAGATTTATGAAAATGAGTTAAAATAGAAAAAAGATATTTCTACAAAATTTACAATAAAAGATATTTTTACAAAATTTTAGTTTATAATTGTGTGTGTGAGATCTTGTAAGTTATACCTGCTCCTATTTCTTAAATTAAAAAATTGTGAGTGTTCGTAAATTAGAGATTCGTAAAAAACTACTGTATTAAGTTTAATGCCTAAAAATGCTTTGGAAAACAAAAAATTAAACTAATATTACATGATCAAACTTAGTAATAATAAAGAAATAAAAATGTTTTACAACAAAAAATAAAACATTAATTTCTTTTGATGTTTCATTTCTTATATAAAATGTCTTTAAAAATAACTTTCCTATAATTATAGCCCGATATGTTATAAAATTCTTTGTTACTCAATCATAGTGTGACATGATATTGCACTTGTCATATTGCAAACTACATATTGTAAATTCTCTACCAAAAATTTATAAACTATGCAGCAAATATTGCAGAATTCTTAAAAGTAAAAACTTAATTTTATAGGTTTACGATGACTTGATTTTAAGGTATGATTCTTCTAAGACGAAGGTCCTAGTGTTAGTCCTATCCACTATTGAACAATAAAAGATGGATGTTTCATCATTGTATTCTGCACATATCCGAATGGATTCAAAGCAATTTTCCAGGTTTCCTTCCTTTTAACATGTAAATACAGTCTATTATATATGAAATATTCTTGAGGATTTTTCGTATGTAGTATGAAAATGGGTATTTGAATATTGGAAAACCAATTACGCTGATAAAACATGTTGGTTGTTCATCAAAGCTTGAAACACTACATTTTATATTACATAAGCTACTTTTATTTTTCATCGTTAATTTTATGCTACAGATTGACAAGCAGAAAAATAAACAACCAACAATAAAGCAGAAAACAAATTTACGATGATGAATTCAGAGTATATATCACAAAATGCTTAAATTCGCTATAAATACACGTCATTTATATTAAAAGCATAGTTGAACACTGACTTTAGTTTTTTAAATAAAATAAAAAATCACTAAAATCGATTAAACTTAAGGCTTGCATTTTATTGAGAATATTATCAAAGTTATTATTGAAATTATTATATTAAATTGCTGTTATATATAAAAAATTATTATTAAAACTTATTATTACACTTTATTTTTGAACTACATCACGTAATAAAATCTGCAATTGGAAAACAAAAGTCAGTTCAGTTTTCTTTTGGTAAAAACGATCAAAATTTTTATTAGAAATAATTAGTTGATAAATTTATCTGATACAATCAAATAATTAGAAATAATTGATTGTATCATATAAATTCAACTTAATCTGCTTTAATTTTAAATTCATTTTAGAAAACAATAAAAATTTATTTAATAGTTCATATCTAAGATTTTTATATCAAGTGAAGTAAATAAAATAAATCTTATCTTAACAGTTATGTTATACATTATTAAAGAAAAATGTTTTCGAAAATTTCAGAAAAATTTTCTCAGGAAAATAAAAAGTCAACAAAAATATGGTAAATAAAAAAGACGAAAAAAAAATTTTTTATTAATACTACTAACATAAATTATCATGCTGAGTTTGAATATTGCTATATTATATCCTTTTTAAATTACTTTAAGAAACTATATATTTCATATGTTGGTTAAATGTAGTTCTGCTACTTCTACTGTAGTAATATAACTATATTTAACCAATATATGAAATATACATACCAATGAACTTTGCAAAAGTTGGGTATTAGTTCAATTATATTCTTTAAAATATTTTTGCATTATCATCTAAACCCAACCCTTTAAATCATGAAAGTCTGTGAAAAGCACCATTATCAGTATTTATGAAAACATATTTTTATTAAATCCCAAAATCAAGTTTAAAAATATGTAAATTTGAAAGGAAAATAAATAAAATTCAATGTAATATTAAATTTTTCCAGGTGGTTAGAGTTAAAGTAAGATTTGAATGAAGGATAAACATTTGATGTGAGAAGAAATGAAATACATAGTTGGAAGCTTGCCACGATTATTTAGTGCTGCCATCTATTGCCATCTTTCAAGAATTTTAACTCTTAAGTTTTAGTGATTAATCTTACACACAATAATTTCAAATACATAAAAAAACTGAACACGAATAATTTAATATAATATAATCATAATCATTTTATCCTATGTTAAATTAAACTATTCCTTCACCCGCCAAAAATTATTTGCTTCTACAAACTACAATGTTTAATTAAAATATAAAAAATTTTATAGAAATCTTTCCTCATTATTTCATGATTATTCTTGAAAACAGTGGGTTGAAAACGCATATAAAAACATTTCGGAAATTTTTTTTTTTACAACTCAATGATTAGGATATTGTGATATTCAATGTTCTGGTGACAACAATATTATAATATCATTATGATAAGCGGTTTATGATTAATTTAGCACAATTAATTATTCAGAAAAATGTAAATGTAAAACAGATAAAATTTTGTTAATTATTTCATTAATGATATTATAAAATGTTTTCAAAAACAAAAATCCTATTTTTTCCTATTTTATCTTTTTTTTATTTGATTATGTTTCGAATATAATTCAAATAAGAGTTTTTAGCATAGAGAAAAAAATTCTTCATATATCTTCATTATTTGCAATACTTGTATAAAAACATTTAAAACTACCAATAGTAATAATTACACATTTTTGAAAACTTGAGACAAAACAAATTTTATATATCTCCATTTTAGATTATAAAAATGGCTTTTTTTTATTCAATAAGAATTATATATTAATTTGCTCAAAGCGGCCCAGATTTCTATATCTTGGTATCAATTGATATCAAGTACCAATCTTTTTTTTGCTTGTAATGCTTTTTATGTTTACAAAATTTGACCTTCAGAAACATATATGGATATTAAAAATCAACTATTGAGTGTTTGAAGTTTTTTCGAATTATCCATATACGTGTTTTAATAATTTAGCTTACATAAGATTAATCTTAAAATACACGAATAAAATTTATTCCAAACTCATTAAATAAAATTGTTTAAATCGCGGAATTCATAAAAATTCAAAAAATTAATTCAACTTCCATAAGATCATGTCTACCAACAGTACACTGCAGACTATTTTCAGAAAATTTTGCTTTTAACTAGCGATGCAGAGGTTAATGATTAGCGATTAACTGTCTGCATTTATGGGGAAAATTCGAAGCCTGAGACAAACAACCGAAATTTTAAGCATTATCAAATTCATGATAGAAATCTTATTTAAATTATCTTTGCAAAATATCATCTTGGTAGGGAAAAGTGGGGATTTTAGCAAATCATTTGTTGATAAGTTTGGTCTCAATTACAGTAATGTATCAATTATTCCAGAATTTGGTTTTGAGTTTTAAGTAATTAAAAATTTCGATCTCTTTTTATGTAATGAAATTTTTTGTATTGTCTCATAAACACTCCTTGAATAACAGCCTTGCTTACAATACTATTTTTCTATATATATATATATATATATATATATATATATATATATATATTTAAAGAGCATTCTGAAGCATAGCATCGATTCCTTTTCTTTCCAAAACCTTTTTATTGTACCAGAACTCCTGCTACTTACACTGCAATTTACACTTTTTGTTGACAACTAAATGTACTTCTATTTAGTTAAATATAACATTGATTGTGATTGAGGAAATATAAATTATTTCTCAGTGAGAGATAATATAAGCCAATTCCTTTTTTTCAATAAAATATATTAAACAATTGTTTCATAATGAAACTTTTCTACCTTATATCAGACGAATAAAATTTTGTTTGACTCTGGTGCAACTTCATAATGAAATAGAAATTTGGGAAAACATAAATTTCTTTAAATAATCAATGTTCTCTTTTAATAATTTCTTTTGGGGGGAAGACACGTTTTATTACTTAAAACTAATATTAAAATTAAAAAAATTAATGGAAGAAAAAATACATTGATTTTCTTATATTCTTAAAAAATAGTGCTGCCATCTACCATATATTCTGTAAATAATAGATTTCAGTAATCTATTAAAGCTATATCTATCTCAGAAAAATTGTTCCATATTGTAGAAAATCTCTTAAAAAGAATTTAATATATTTTAACTCTTTATATATGCAGTCAGAGGTTAAATCTTGTTAAACAATTAGTTTGAAATACCTATGACTTTGTAAATGCAACGATTTTTTTTTAGTATTTTAGCAGCCAATTCGCTAATTGAAGTAATACATTATTAAACATATACATTTTATATCTGAAGATAATGAGCATACTTTATGTATAATAATAAAATATTTTATTGCAAATTTCTGTCATC
>JAPDSC010012621.1:0-16975 GCA_026290005.1 Latrodectus geometricus | reverse complement strand
TTTTTTTTTTTTTTATAGTTTTAAACATGTTTAGCAGAACTGCAAAATATTTAACCAATTGATAAGAAATTAACCGAAATTTTAATATTCATTTGTAAGTTAAAAACTTTTACTTACAAATGAATATTAAAATAAATAATTATTAATATACTTTATAGATGATAAAAACAAATTGCGATAATTTATTTCCATTTTTTCTGTCACTTATTTAATTTATACTTTCATTTATTTTTCTACTTAGATAAAATTAGAGCTAGAGATGAACATAGACAATTTTAGATTTTTAGTTCTAATGAATATAATCTCAATTTCTAAGTACTGTTTTAAGAGTTTTAAATACATTGTTCCTGTGCTTATAGTTAAAAGTATACCTGTGGTAGCTAATTAACTTTTTTTTTAATTTATAGTAATTACAAAGGCAATCTATTAAAACTTGATTTTAAAGGGGAAATCCATTCATAGTTTTTAAAGCATTTAAAAAATTGCCTTCATAATGTTTTTAGTTGTCATATGTGAACTTTGTGTAGGAATGAAAAACCTTCAAATGAATCACTTGACTATTTCTAATTAGCTTTCGTAAAGATTATACAAATGAACATATTGCAATGAATATACTTTTAGTTATGATTTATGTATAGATTTCATTATAAAATAATAATTCAAAGATGGATTCATTAATTGTACATTCTAAGCTTGTTATCGTAGTTGTAGCACTTCCTTCTTCCAGTGTTTACATACGAGGTTTGTTCCTCGAGCTGTGTAGGCTGATTCAGCCCTTTATCTCTTCAATGAGTTAATAAAACTGAGTACCAAGCACTTGGGTTTTCATTGTAGGCTGACCACCTAATCAAGATGTGTGTATCCCAAAGCCTGTAGTCATGAAAACAAATATGATGTAAGCATTGGCCCCTATATTGGCTGTCATGTCACTAGTTTAATTTAGAGTTTGTTAATTTTATAATTTGTTGATTCTTAGATATGCTTCCCCCCAAAAAAAATTGTCTTTTTTTTTATCTCCTTCCCCTGCTTTTCTAAAACCTAGACTTTAATAAATTTCATATTTCTAAACCAGGGTATTTAGTATGAGACTTAGGGAGGGTGCCATCAAATTGCTCATTGTTTAATTAATCAAAATTAACAGTGAGAGCAACTGAATTAAGAATTTCCATGTCAAAAACATCTCTTCAGTATTTAAAGTGAATTTTTTTATGAAATTTTTGTTTTCCTATGTTTATTTAAAATTAAGCAACATAATATCACTTATGGTAAATCAAGTATTGTAATGAAAATTTCAATCTTAAAAGAATTGCTTTTTTAAATGGATAGAACTATAGTCCGCTGTTTAATAGTTTGCAGGTTAGAAATCTCTAAATCTGATTTTTACAGTGATCATTAATGTTTAATTTTTCAAAATTTGTTTAAATTCAAATCATCTGTTCAATTGAGTTACTAATATTACAAAGTCTGACTGATTCTGACAGGCAAAAATAACCCAAAAAGTATGATATTGTAAACCAATCAGTGTTAAAATTTTGTCTATGATTATCTCTTGTTCCAATTTCTCTCTTTTTTTTTTTTTTTTTAAGTGTTATACAATTTTCTGTAACTTTTCAATTAGAACCTAATTCAGTTATGCCTTTTTTCAGCAATGTCATTATAGCCATTATTTTAATTTATTGTATTTACTTGAATGTATAATAATTTAGATTTCCTGAAATTACAGATGTGGATGATATCAAGTTTGTCATAAATTTTGACTACCCCAATTGTTCTGAAGATTATGTTCATAGAATTGGTCGTACGGCTCGTAGCAATAAAAGTGGTACAGCATACACTTTCTTTACCACGAGTAATATGAAACAGGCTAATGACTTGATTGGTGTATTGAAAGAAGCCAACCAAGTCATCAATCCTCAACTTTATGAAATAGCAGACATGGGTAGAGGTGGTGGAGGCAGAAGTAAGTTTTGCTCTTAAAAATATTGAATTATCTTGCCTATTTTGTACAGAAGTATTCTCCAAAATGTGTTGCTTTGCTCCAAAAAAAATAAGAGTTCTTTACTAGTAAATTTTAGTATATGGCTTTCAGTTTGAAATGCTTGTCTACAAAAAATGACCTCTCACATAAAAGTTACTTGTAAAATTTGTCAAAACAATTATTCCTATATGAAAAATGACTGCAGAGCATTATCCAAATTGAAACCTTGTGTAATAATGCGGCTAATTTGTCTTCTTTCTAATCTCCATGTCTAGTAATATACTAGACGAAATCCACATGTCCATTTACTTTCAGAAAATCTTAAGCAAAAGAGACCTGAAATGATCCTCAAGAGACAACCCCAGGCACTCAAGGATATGTGCCACTTCATTTAGACATTTAGGACAATTTGGGTGCACCTTGAGACCTCGCTTTGACAGTAAGTCCTCTCAGGTGTCCACTGAAGAACCTGGAAAGTGTTGTCTGGACATATCTATCACAATCAATAGCAAGGGATCTTCCAAAGGGGCTAATTTGTTTTGTTTATAAATTTATTCATTATCAAGGGTTCAAGCAATTTCTCGTTACTAGTTAGCTTAAAAAAACTAACTGGGTAGTTTTATTTGCCTTATAGAGAAATTAGTTATTTGTTGGACTTGTTGGAAAGATTTGACCTATATGTACGATATATATCATATGGTGTACCCTAGTATTTATAATAATTTTGTGGGAACCCATAAGCATGGCTCATATCTATCTGATGTTAGGGAAATTGGTCAGTTTCTTCATTTGTAATATACTATTGCTGTTTTAGTTCATTATTTTTATAACTTTAAGACATAAAATTAAATAAGTAACAAAATATAGTAGAAAATGCAAATAAGAAAATTAATTTATTTGGTAAATGCAATCATTAACTTAGCCTAAGGGAGGAAAACTGTTCATATGTGGGGATTAAATATCAATGGAAATGTGTTTGTTTATTTTCAATTACATTATCAAGTTGTTTCAAAATATAGACTTCATAGATGGACACATTTCTTCAAATTTCATTTATACTTCATTTTTGTGACAGTCAAAAACAAAAAAATGTATTAAAAATATTAAAAAAAGTTTGGCAGCTTCAGAAGTCATCTGAAATTTTTTTGCAACACATAATTTAAAAAAATTATAATGATATCCTATTAAAATTAGTTTTTATTCTTTAGTCATTTGATAACTTGTGGTGTTCTTTTCATTTTAATTGCAAATAAATATGATTTCGCTACCTATATTAGTTCTTAACACTAAAATTTGAAGGGTTATATATATCAAATTTCTCAACACATTAATGATTATTTATAAAGTTTAATAACTATTTGAAGTTTTTGTCATTTACACTTAAAATTTTTTTTCTGGGAAACATTTTTATGGTATCCTTTTTTATTATGGAAACATTGCTGTACAGGAAACCATCAATCGCATCAAAAATCCAACCATTAATCTTTTATTTGAAAATAAATATCTATCAACTTTTCCTTAAGCAACAAATATAGTTTTAATTTTTTATATATGACACTCAAAATAAATTTCATAGTCACATTTTATGGAATAAATTCTCAAAACTAAGATATTTGGTTATAAAATAACTTTCTCCTTGCTTCATTGTTCTATGTGTTAATTGCTATTTTCCCTAACTTTGTTTAGTAGTCTAATTTTTTAACCAACCATTTTTTTCATCATCTATTTGCGCAGTTACCAAATTATCTTTTCCCAACAAATTTTTTTCAGTGAAAAATTCATTAACTTTTGTAACTGTGTACCCTCCTCTTGTTTGAGGTCTAAGGTGTGACAAAACAAAAATTCCTTATGAATATATTCAAAAATACTTTACACTAATAACTAGGCAAGTTTTTAATATCAGTTGATTTTCACTACTAGATTAAAAAATGAACTGTTTGCAATCTACTTATTTGTTCCTGTGTTTTGAATAATTTCGGGAGTTTGCTTTAAAAATAGTATTATTGAATGATGAAATTTTACTGGTTTCATCAGCATAATTTTTTACCATGAGCAATAGTTGTCATTGCAGACAGTAATGTTGGATTTTTTTTACACATAAGGCGAGAGCTTTTCAATTACAGTAATAAAGTTCTCGAGGATTAGTTTTTACTGATTTGATTATTTAAAAGTTGTTCAAAAAAATTCTTTGGGTTTTTTGCAAAGTGCAGTATATTTTGTGATAGGATTTGTCAGATTCTGTGGCTAAAACTTATTAAAAGTTAGGCATTTCAATTTCATCATTATTTTAGGAGTAAAACCTAATTCCAAACATTTGTCATACTTTGTTTTTGCTATGTTTACTGTGCTGGTTTGTAGAGACTCATATGGCATTTCATTTATTTTCAAGTATCTTTATCTCATTTATTTAAATTCAACTCAACCATAATTCATGAAACTGTTTGATAATTGTTGAGTAAGCAAAGTGTTGGGCTAGTTTTAATAAATAATAACTAAAACATACAACTGCTGATGAAATAAATGAAACAATGTTAAAAATGACTAAATGCTTTGAGACTATAGGACTTTATATATTTGATGTGATTGAGTGCTGAAATTGTTGGAAATGATCCTTATGGTTGGTACCTTTTGGCTTTAAGCAAAACTGCTGTATAAAACAGGTGAAGTCAAACATGAGCCAATATGCATGTGTTGATGAAACATTGATTTTTCATAAGCCATTGGCAAACTGATAATGTCATACACAAAACAAGTAAAATTAAAGTTTATTATAAAAATGAGTATTAACATTTTTTCTTTGTCTTGATTTTACTGTTTTCAAATATAGTGTACAGATATTTGGCGATTGTAAAATTATAAGTTTAAAAGATCTAAAAACTAGATATCTAAATCTAGAATAATTTGATGACTTCTGCTCTATGTTCTGTTATCCTAATTGAAATTGTGGCCTACAGTTTAAGAAACTGATTTCTAGGAACTTTCATTTGCAATATTTCTTAAGAGTCAATTAGCTCTTGATAATTATCCTTAATGTAAAATATTTGAAAAAATTTTAATCTCTTGCATTTTTACCTATTTTCCCCTTAAAATCTTGTAATGTTTACTTCGGCACTGAAAACAGAACCCCTAATACTTGTACAAAGTATTTTTCAGTCTTGAATGAATATAAATACAAAATTCATTAAAAATTTATGTAAAATATTTCGAATGCAAATAAAATTTATGCAGACCAGAGTAAAGAGCGTTAAGAATTAAATATGTTAACAACTTTCTGTGTTAACTGATCAGTATCAAATAATGAAACAGTTATCTAAAAAAATTTTGAAGAATTTTTTTCTTAAAATTTTTAATGTTTTTTAGATTTTTTAGATTCTGTTTATGAAAAATTGACAAAATTATCAATTTTTTTTTAAATTATGGAAACATTTTTTTTTTAATTTTAATGAATTTGTAAATATTTTATTGTGTGCCTATTACTTATTATAAAGTGTTAAATTTGTGCTAAAAATTTTTGATTATGTAAAATTGTTTATACACTTGAAACATATTTTGGTGCTATTTTGAAATTCTAAAGATGAAGAAATTCCTTATTCCTAAAACCACTTTGTCTTCCATTTTGCTGAAGAAAATTACTCTAAACAATTTTCTGCACTAAAGTTTTCTCTGGGTCTTTTTCTCTTTTGACTCTTATTTTTTGTCAAAATGCAAACTCATCACAAATAAAACAATACAAATGTAAATAATTTAAATGGAACCTTGTTATCACACACATAGCTTGATTAAACTTGTATTTCTCATAGAATCCCCATTTATATAATCTTTCAATTCTACAAAATACTTATAAATATAATTTTTTCAGTAGCTTATCTGAATAGACTTTCTTGCTATATATACATGTAAAATTAAAATTTCCTTTAGTAATATTTTATTGGTTGGGTTTCTACTTTTAAAAATACATTATTTTGTGCATATTTTGAAACTACATCTTTTTCTATCTCCAGATTTTTAGTTATAATACAATAATTATATATAGCAATCTCATCTAATATTTTCTCCATTCTAGTGCGTAATCGAAATCAGCGGGGTCCTATGCCTAGGAGTGATATGCGTGGTGGTCGTCGAGAAGATGCTAGGAGTGTGCGTCCACCACCTAGAGAAGGTTTTGGTCCACGCAATGACAGAGGAAGGAATGAAGAACGAGGTAGGCCAATGCCTAGGCCTGAGCGAGGTGGGCCACCTGATCGTGGTCATTTCAATCGTGATAATCAAAATACTAATTTTGGACGAGATGGCCCCAATTCTAATTATGGCCGAAATCAGCCAGCTGGTTTTAATGGAAATCAAGAAGGAAGTTATAATAGGGATGGAGCTAATGGGGGTTATAATAGAGATGCTCCTAATGCTAGAAATTATGGGAGAGAAAACCAAGGGTATAATTCTGGTCCTCGTGGGGGTGCAGGTCTTTTGAGTACTCCACAGCAGGGAGGTAATGTATATCAACAAGAAAGAGGAGCTGTTGACTCTCGATATAATACTCGCTCTCACTCTGGTGCATTGCCTCCTGGCAATCCTAGATCTGAAGTTCATGTACCTCCTCATGGTCAAAACCAAAATGCAGCACCTTCTGGTCATGGTATGAATGGACAGTATATGAATGGGCCACCACAAATGAATGGAGTTGAACGTCATGGGAACAGAAACACTCAAGAAATGAATGTGACACATGATTCTCATCATCGTGGGCCTCCTCCTCGTCGTTATCAAGATCCAAACCTCATGAATGGTCCTCCTCCACATCACGGCAATCATCAAATGAGTGGACCACCCCCTCAACATGGCGGACCTAATGCACCTCCTAGAAATAGGCAAATGACTAATGCACAAACCATGCAATCATTGTTCCAAGCTCCACCTCCACCTCCGCCCATTCCTAGCCCATCTAATGGAAAAGGATCGCTAATGGGACCTCCACCACCAATGAACAAATATTATTAATATTAGGCTTTTAGTTTGTGAATATAATTCTTTAGGATGGTTTGTGCATTGTCTATAAGGCCATTTTATAGTTGTAAATATAATCATAATTTATTTTATTTTGTGATTTTTCATTCTCATCTTGGGAACAAAATTTATGTTTTATTTATGTTCATGTGATATATTCATTCTGTATATTTTGTTCTAATTTAAGAATACAAAGTGAAAAAAGTAAGATGCTAAATTTTTTGTTAAATTCTAATTGGGAAATTCTTTGCCAGATTATATAATCTTTTAGTAATTTGGTTGGTTATAGTAAATGAATTAACACTTATACAGGATTAAAAGAAAGCTATTAGCAAAAATTGAATAACAATTTATTTTTATTTTGTATTTTAGTTGTATATGTGTGAGAATTTCTAGGAAAGAAAATTGTTATTCATTTCTCTTTAAATCTTTAAATAAATATTGTTTTTCTTATATATGAATTTTTCTTTGTTTTCTTTTATAATTTCACACATAAAACTAATAAAATGTAAATTAACTCCCAATTTTTTATTTTAGTGATTTTTACAAACATCATACTTATTTTTAAAAAATCTGTAAGACTATTTAAAAGGGTTGTGACTAAAACATTGTTTTTTTTTCACAGTAGTTATTTATAATTGTTCAATTTTCTCTTTATAGATGCTTCTTGTAATGAATTTCATTTTAAGGATTATTGTTTAAAAAATTATTCGATTTAAAATTCACGTATTATAAAAAAATAATGAACATAGACTTTTGAAATTACTATCCATGTAATAAGAAATTAGTTTTTACGAACTAAATTAAAGGTGCTCAATATATCTACGTTTGGATGCATGCCTGATAGTCAAATTTATTTCAGTGCTGTTAAATTTCATATTGCTTCTCCAAACTTATATTCTAACATAGTGTGATTATTCTTGCTTGCCACTTACATGAAAAATCACCTTAATATTCAACATCATAAAATTATCACTTTACTATGAATTCTTAACACAGTGAATTCACAGACTCCACACTTTCTTCATTACCTACCTTAATAACTTTCTGCAATTGAATCTTGTATGGTTTACAAAATGTCACTAATAGACAGATATTACCTGAATGTTAAGCTCTTTGTCTAACTTGTGGATTTTTTTTTTTTTAATTGAATATGAAACTGCCAAATGTGCTCCTCTATTTTCAAAATTGGTTGGGTATTTTCCCTTTTTCAAATAAGCGCTATACTATATTAGACTACACTATCTGCTTTTCATTCAAACTCGCTGAAATAAATGCTTAACAATTGTTAGGGACTCTCGTTTTGTGAAGCGTAGAACACAAAACTATTTCTGTTCGCTATTTTTACAATGCTAAAGACATTTCATTATCCAAATTTTAAAACCATGTTTGACAAGGAGAATCAACATTTGAACTTAACAGTTCACAAAATTTAGATTTCCATTTTTATCTGGGGTTGAATTGAAAATGGACAGATTTGTGTGTGTGTGAAGACAGACTGCTGGTCACTGGCTAACTTATAACAAGCTATGTTTCATTTCGAAAATTTGATTATAGTGTGTATAATAGTTTCTGAACTCATTGCTTATGTTGTGATACTCGTTCAAAAGCTTATTTTTTACAGCATCGGGGACTTGCAGTTCTTTTCCACTTTTAAATAACTCGATTTGTGTGAAACTACTCTTGGAAATGCATTGGAATGTGCATTAAGGAATCACGATTTAAATGTTTAATAATTTCACAATTGAAGCAATACACTTCATACAATTTAATTTTAGCTTTACCTGTATGGGTGATCACACTTAGTGCTGCAAATCAGTATTTTGAATAAATATTAAAAGTTAATATATCTTAATTTCAATTTTTCTCTGAAAGTTAACCTGCGATTGTTTTCTAGCAATTCAATCCAATATGTTCATAGAAAAATAAATTACACATTTTAATTTACAACAATTATTATAATATCTTTGAATGACTACTGCAATATTAAATTAATATTTTGGTATAGTTTATAAAAAAGATGTTAATATTTATTCTTTCAAAGATTTGAATATTTGTTGGAAGTTAATTACTAAAATATGAAAATACTAGAGACCTTAAGAATATTGCTTGTATGATAGGACAAAGCTTTACATCACTAGACAGGCACAATTCTTAGTCATATAATTTTTACACATCTGTTTCAAAACATGCCCTATTTTGAAATAAACCAAGCTCCTATTTTGAAATTTCATATTCTATTTATTATAACTTATATAGCATATTATATATTATCCTGTAAAATGAATAAGTTGAATGATTGCATTAGACTATCAAATAGAGATTTTTATATTATATTAAAAATATTTCTTTTATATATATGTATATATATATATATACATATAGAATTCCTGAGGACGAAAAGTCAATAGTAAATGTTAACAATGCTACTTTAAACTTTTCTGCAGAATGTCTTTATTAGTGGATTCCGATTAAAATTTTTAAACTGAATATTTTGTGTGGCTCTATTGTTAGTAAAATTTTGAAAGGTGGTTCAAGTTATCTATGAATAATTCACACATACTGCTAACCAAAAGTGTATGTTTTTATCAGTTATTTTAAAATTGATTCATATTTACTGTAGTTAAATTTAAGTATTTTTTTTTTAAAGTAACTTTTTTCAGTTTTATTGAAATTGCTAAATGTGTGGTCATTGAAGTTTTTTTAATTTACAATCACATTTTAACGATAAAATACGTATTTACATAAAAATTTTTATGTAATTACAATTGTAATTACGCAAATGTATTACATAGGAAACAAGGAAATTTGCTTTAGGTTCAAAATTTTGTTTGATTTTTCAGTTTCTGAACATTCTACGTCATTTAAAAGAAAGTTTTAAAAAACAAAAGATATTCGATACACCTGACCAAATTTTAAATTGGATATTTCATGGAAATCACAGTTATAATTTATTTCAAAATTATACTAAAGTCTAAACAAAATATTTAAATAATACACTGCATAAAATGAATTATTTTAAAAAACTAAAGTAATTGTAAAGAACATTATTCTGAAATAAATGTTGGAAAAAAGTCAATTTCACACAATTTTTTTGATTTCTGAATGTTATTTATACATGACCACTTATTTTCCTGCTCAAAATTCTTTAGTTTTTCTTTCAAAACCGCTAACTTTGCATTGGAAATATCAGTTAAAAATTCAATTCGAATTTGTTTGGTTTTATAAAAATATTCCAAAATAATTTTTTTTTTTAAGAGGCCAATTAAGCGATATCCTTTTAAAACTATATTTCATAATATTTAAAGTAATAGTTTTTGGGAAATGATAGAGATTTGGGAGAAAGTAAATTATCACTGAAATAAATTTTCTTTGTGTGATGAAACTTGTCTACTCGTGGAATAACACCACAGACATTTTTAAAATTATTTTACCTAAAGCAATTTGGCTCGCTTGCTGTTCAAATTCAGCTTTTCGGTAATCAAAAAGTAATGATTGTTAAAACCATAAAAGCAATGATGGGAAAAAAAAGTAGATTGGATAAAATTAAGGAGGAGGGGGGGGGGGGAGTCATAACTTAAAACGATATTGGGAAAAAAAAAATTTTTTTTTCGATGGAAATAAATTTCGTTTGAATAGTTTGAACGATAATACTATTTGCATGATTCACGAACAAAAGCTCACTTTAATCGATCGCTTAGATGTGAAGCGGTAGACTTGTTATTGTCTGGAGGGGTTGTGTATAGTATGTGAAACACAAGTTACAACTAATTCTTTGATAAAGTCGTTATCATTGTTTTGCTTATACTTCATATCTTTTACATGACTTTTAGGAGGATTAAACATGTACTTTTTCTCATTTTCCTCAAGATGATATATTTCAGATTGTGTGCATTTTAGAACAATTTAAAATCCTTGCAAGTAAGTTCATATATTCTGTGATTATAATCAATGAGGATTTCTTCAAGTGCTGCAGATAACAATTTAGATATAACTGAATAAGAATAATGAATCACACATACTTAAGATTGGAAGAATATTTTAATCCACTTCTGTCCATATTTTTGGATAATGAGAGATTTCGGAATTTTTTCAAAATTAATATCAATATAATTGTTCAAAACGAGGTAATTTTTGCGATAATTATAATATTCAAAAATATAAGAATCCACTGAAACCGCTAATGTAAAGAATATTTTGTGACTTTTTATTCAAGAATATCGTTTAGAGATGTATTTTCAACTTGTCAAATACTGGATCCACTTCTAAAGAAAAACCGTTAATGTTTATTGACAGAAATTTGATTATATTTATTTGATATAAGCATTGAGGCATTTAATAATAGATTCATGATTTTCTTTTTTTTTTTTTCAAATGTCTATGCGATGGACACATTGCTTTGATTACATACTTGCTTTTTCAACCTATGTTATTTTTAAAACTCAAAAGTTGTGAACAGGCACAATATCTAGTTAATATTCGTACTAACTGATCCATTAGTGTACGGAATTATAAGTTTTCCGCATTTCACTAAGTAATGTGCACTTTAACAATTTCTGTATCGTATTATCAGTCAAAAGTTAATTATTGAAGAAATGAGTCCATCAACTAATGTGCTGATCATTGTATTAAATTGATTTTTCAGATATCTAAAAATAAATAATCATATTTTAACCTCCTTAATTGTAATAATATATTAAACTTTTATTCTATGCATCAATTTTAATTGATTGATGAATTTTTCTATTAATTAATTTGCTGATTTTATTAACTTGCTCGTTAGATATATCGAAAATTACGCAACATAGTGTTAATTTAATCATATACAAACTTAGCTCAAAATTTTTATTTTCTCTTTAATGAGTGCTTATTAAGTATTGTGGAGGTTATCTATGTCAATTTCGGATTTCTGTATAATTTGAGAAATGTTGCAATTTTCCGCATTAAAACGGACTGCTCTAGTTAATATACATAAAAGCTTCAAAATCAGCAAAATAACAGATTTCTGCACTTTAGTAACATACTCTAAAACTTCCTTTTAGGAAACCGGTTTTAAATTTTTTTTTATAAATCGTCGAGATTAAAATCATTTATACAATTTTTGTGTGTGTGTATATATATATATATATATATATATCTGAGGTGTTCAGCTTTCGGCCGTGGACCTTTTTTATAAGCAAAATTAAACAACCTAAATTTAGACTAAAATGTCTGTTTCACAAAATAATTTCATGAATGAAGGGGCAAAGCACTCCCAGTAGTAATTCACATGGTAAAATAAATGAATAAAGTTATAAATGAAAATCACGATATATAAGCAAAGGACGAGGGGGTTTTGCCTTGTGGCGGAGTTCCTGTGCTGTTAGCACGCACCTCCAATTTTAATATTGTTTATTAATTTTGACTAGCTTTTTATGTTAATAATAATGTTTGGTAATTTTAATTATTTAAATATGGGATTATAAAGTATTTTAAATTTTTATAAATTTTAAGGGACCTGCATTAATTATTTTTTTTTATTAATTTGGGGAGGGGGGGTACCTGGTATTTTCATCTGGTCTACCGTTGGCCTCCGGTCAGAGGCATACCAATCAATATTTCTTTATTTATCTCGACAAGGGCTATTTTACATAGGGGAACGATATATAAGCAAAGCATGTACAACGAAGGATGGTAATCTAAAGCAAGATGGAGAATGTAAACAAAACATGGTTCATCTACGGGGGAGCCCAAGAGAGGGCGCTACGATAGGAGGCATGAGTTCGTTTGCTTACCTAAGTTTAGTTTGTTTACATTTTTAAAGGTCGGTTAAGTACATTGTCAAGAAATGTAAAAATAGGAAAAAATTTATATACAGAAGATAATCCATCATTAAGGATTTTTTAGTTGATTACATAAGGAAACGCCTGAATGTGAACAAAGAATTAATTTGTGAGGAGGTCTAGGGGCATCCACGGGTGATTCCAGTAGAAGGCGCCACGGTAGTAGTCATAATTTTTGTTTATGAAATCATTTTCTTACATTGTTTTTAAAAGCCGGTTGATGGAGAGAGCCGTAGGACCGATCTGGGCCTATGGAAATTTTTAATGTCGTACGGGTCATAATTCTCGATATATTTATACAATATGAGAATATTTTTACAGTGACACGTATTATATTTTAATGCCTTATGTGCTTTGCACAGTAATTATTGTCTGATTTTATTTTATTTTTTTCATATATAGCCAACTGCATTCAAGCATATTTGAAAAGAATTACCTGATCCGACGCTTATGAAAGAAAATATAGCTTTTAATTTAAGTTGAAACACATATTCAAATAATTTATTCACGAATTAGAAGAATAATTCGAAGAGATTCATAAATTATAATTTTAATCCTTGGATAAAATTCGCCAAATGAACTAGGAATAAGTAACTCATTAATAGAATGGTTCAATATCATATTGGAATTGTTGGAAAATGCCTGGAGTAGTTCTTCCTGTAAGGCTTACTTTCTTGCAAGTCAGCCGAAATTAAGATAATTTTTATCTAAAAGTATTCAGTCTATAACAACCTTAGACAAAAACCAAAATTTCTGTATTTTATATGAAATTGGTCAATTTGCGATATTTAATGGCATAATTTGATGACGTAAACAAGACCTCGGGAAGATTTTATTCAAGAGAAGCTTATTTCAAGATTTTCTGGAATTTACCGAGAGAAGGATAAGGAGGAAAAATACAGATATTATCACTTAAGTATCTATTTCGAAGAAAGTGACAGGTAAACAATTATTATATCTCGTTTTCAGCTGTTGAGAGACAAAATACCTTTTTTCACTGAGTAGTTTTGTTTTTAATATAAATTAGTTCAATAAAATATGATTTATAATTTGAATAGCTATATATAACTTATAATTACGTATCATACAAGGAACATTAAAGAAATGAATAATGTCTTAACAATATTTTTTTATATATTGTTTTTTCTGATGACACGTGGCTACACCGCACCCACCCGTCAGAGACTAGGCGAAGGAAGTCACAGAGAGCATCTACCGTTTTTGAATAGAACACCCTCATACGAAGGTGAAAGTACGACTTTTAGCTCACAGATGGCACCACCACCTGAATCTTCCAATTTAGAGATTGAAACTGGTGAAGACTCAAAGCCTGTGGTTTAACCACCACCAGATATATTAATAAGTAATGGGAACATAGAGGACATTACGACCCGACATATTTTACGTACCCTTGTCACCATTAGTTAACACGACGGATCTTCGGCTAAGCCGGGATTCGAACTCACCACCTTTTGGTAACGAGAAAAACGCCCTATTTTTTATATTAATGTATTGAGTTCACCGTGACGTAATGGTAGGATTGAGCAGTTCGTATAGAAACCCGAGTTCTACTTAAGCATTCAGCAGCCACTAGTTGACTGCCAAATAAAGTATGACGGTGTGTTTGTTTACAGTTTAACAGTTCATAGATTCGGTTCTCATTTTGGGCGTGGATACTACATATGTAATCCCTTTTATAATGCGCATCTCAAACAAATTCTTTTGATCAAAAAATAACTATACTGCAAAGGCGCTAAATCAAATCCAGTCTGTATTGAATGATAGGAGATGATAGTCTTTTCTGCGTGCAAATCTGTTGATATAAGATACATGGGAATTTTTAGGTTTTCTTTCCTATTGACATATGAATGGCCCAAAATCCAGAAAAAGATTTGGAAAGTAATAATACGCCTTGTATGTTAAAAAAAAAAAAAAGTTTTGCAACAGCCTTCGATCACTAACTCTGTCTACTATGAGAATTCAAAAAGTTTTAGGAACAACGCTTCACCTTTGAAAAACTTCATGTTTATTATCAAAGGGTAGATTCACCTTATTTATACTTACTCAGATAAAGAAGTTTGTTGTTTCTGATGACACTTGGCAACGCTAAGCCCGCCAGTCAGAGACTCGGTGAATGAAGTCAGAGAGAGAGAGAGAGTCTTCCGTTTTTGAATGGAGCACCCTTATACGAAGGTGGAAGTACGACTTTTGGCTCATAGATGGCAGCACCATCTGAATCATCCAATTTTAGAGATTGAAACTAGTGAAAACTCATAGCCTGGCTCCAACCACCCCTAGAGGTATTAATTTGGAATGGAAACATGGAGGACATTGCGACCCGACAGATTTTACGTGCCCCAGCCGCCATTAGTGAACACGACGGATCTTCGGTTAAGCCGGGATTCGAACTCACCACCTTTTAGTAACAAGAGCGACGCCCTAACCAACCAGGTCACCACGGCCTTTAAAGAAGTTTAAAATACTTATAGAAGTTTAAAATATAGCCACAATAACACAGGGTATTCAACTAATCTATCAAATGAATAATTTCATATTTTTATTTTGCTATTATTAAATTTATTCAAAGTTATTACATTCACTGTCCAATTTAAAAATTCACCATTTTATCATGTTGAGTCACGTTTCCTGGAAAAGAAAACTGTGAATTTGATATAATATGAGCTTTTATTGATCAATTGGTGATATGTGTTGCTTTTTTCTACTTTCTATCTCGATAGTTGCTAGGGAGTTTTCTGGTTTCATCTCTTCTATCAAATTGAATGCAGCTTATTATCCGCGACATACTGTGTAAAGTCTCCCATAAAGTTAATAACTCACAAAGGTTGTTAAAACTTAAAAATAATCTACGATTCATAAATTATTCATTATGCATCGTTAAATATTATTTAATTTACTAGTAATTATTGCTTACCTGGAAATGTATTAAACTACTTTTGCGTAACCTAACCATGGGTTAGTAATTCAGAATTGTCTGATGTGCTGAATTTACAAGCATGAAATGACTTTTAAAATTTTCAACGAATCAATAAATTTGGTGGCATTTGTCATCCGGGAAACCACGCGAGAGAACTTGTCATTGCTATGCTATAACAATGAGCTATTTCGTGCAAGAATGATGCCCGTCAAATAAGTCAAGGATGTGACAAGTATATAAAATATTTGAATTTAAAAAAAATGATTAATTACTTTTTGGGTTAAACTGGGAGTTAAAAATTTTGAATCTCGAAATAAACTAAAATGCTTATGACTTGTTTTCTCTTTCGTAACTTACTATTTTATTGAGTACGAAACTGCAAAAGTAAAGTTCTTTTTTTTCAAAATTTATTTTTACAAATATTTATACTCTTTTCTAGATTATGAAAGAGTCCATTCACTTCATTTTATTGTTGAAAGAAATTTTTTGAAATTCTAATGATTATTTTTGAGTATGCGTGTTTGAAATTTCATCTGAATTAGACCAGCGGCTCCTAAATTATACATCATACTACTTTCCTACATATGCTTTTATTTCTAACATTTTATAATTAGTCAAAGCTTTTCGATAGAAGGAAACAGTACATTTTCGGAGAATAGTTTTACAATCTTTCTTTCTGTTACCTTTTTCAGTATGCCTGAATACATTAACAATTCAAAATATCATGAGTGACACTAAAAGTACCACACCTTGTACTGATGCGCAGAAAATGATCGAAATTTATAAAAGAGACTTAGTAATAAAATATGTAATGTTTATTATAGGGTACACTCTTATAATCAGAACAACTATATAGTATACTAAATAGTATATTGGATTTCTATCGGTAGCAATCCATTCAGAAACACGTCTAAGCATAGATTCAAGGAGTGGGCGGGGCTGAGATTTACTGTACGGTCACCCTTGTCACGATTTTTTCCACATTTGGCGATAAATAACATTTTCTAGTAACCCATCAAATCGCAGAAAAAGGATTCTACCCAATCAGGCCATATTTTCCAATATTCTGTTATTTTTAGACCTCGTTTGTGAAAAATGGTGAGACGTTTGGCGACATTTTGGCATGTCACCAAGAGTGACCATACAGTAAATTTTTACCATGGGCGGATTATCACCTGAGGGATCGATGTTCATTCTTCCTCGACCGTCTGCTGCAGTTCATCTTCTGAACACAGCGAC